>CABHPQ010174168.1:0-17386 GCA_902168405.1 Peromyscus aztecus | reverse complement strand
GGGTAGAAGTGTCTGTTAAGTGTTTTCTCTATATGGCTTATCCTTTCATTCAACTGTTTTTATAATATAAGAAGATAAAATGATCTTCATAATATCTGTCATTCAAATTTATTTCTTTCCCAATCGGAAGCTGTGTCAGTACGATGCCAAGATGGGATTTGATTCAGAAAAAAATCTGCTTGGAAGAAAGAGCAGCCAAAAACTGTTTTGCACGTGAGACTAACTTCCACAACCCATGGCATACACCCTGTGGTTTCATTTACCAGTTGGATACACAATCTAGACCCAACATAAATTCTCTTACCAGACTCACTGCATAAATCAGAGCTCTGCCTCTCTGCGAAATAGCAGCCCAGCAAACAGGACATTTTGAATTGTTAGAGGTTCCCATGTGATCTTACAGACTGCCCACACACTTCTGCTCCCTTCAGCTGAGTTTGAGATTTGCTAAAAGTATACATATAATTAGGCAGGACAATTAAAGCCTGGCAATTAAGAAAAGTGAGTACAGGTGAAAGAGAATGCATTGTTTCCACAATAAATTAAAGTCTTTCGGTAAAACCCAATAAAAGCAATAGAAGACAGGAATATGAAGAGTAAACTGAAGGACAAATCCCATCATTCTAAATTTATGTGAAAAAATTTTAATACAAAAATAGTATTTGCACAAAATAGAAAGTGATGCAGGCTATAAGAAAATCACAACTAAACCTCTGTGCAGTTTAGAGAAAGGAAGTTCTAATTATGACATTCAGTTAGAGCAAGAAATTGTAATTCTGAGTCCTACTAATCAATAGTAATCAATGGCATTAATTCTAAACCTAGAAAAAAACAAGCTAATTATTATTAGATTGAAATGCACAGAAGAGTTATTTTGAAGCCTTTTGTGTGACTCATGTCTTTAAAAACTTGGATGTGAAGACACCTGTAATTTCCTGGGATGTTAACAAAACCAGTGCGTATGAGGATTTAGTGAGCTCAGTCTGTTGGCAAGTTAAGCAAACAGGAGCTCCAGACTCAGGTTTGCCGTCCAGGTGAGTGGTTGTGAACTCCTTACTAAGCCTGGCTCTTGTTGTCTCTCAGCGTAAAATGAGAAGTGATAACAGCTGTCTCAGGGTGACTTTGTAAGGACTAGACGGAAGGATTTATGTAAAGGCCTGTCCATGGTCAATATCCTTCTCAGGCTTGAATCCATGCCCCTCGGGGTTTAATTACAGCTTTGGCTTTCTTTTCAGTGAACAAAAACTTTGAGCCTTAAAATTAATGGAGAACTCTTCGAAAACAAAACGTTCTAAAAACAGAATGTCTTAAGAATGTGCTCGGTAGAAAGGTATGAGCTAGCATAGCACTCTTTTCAAACGCTTAGGCTTATTTTTCCCCTAAATTCGGGTGGTGCTGATTTCTCGGGAAGTGGCGCTATGCTGCCATCTAGTGGTCCTTTAGAACCTTCCAAAAGTTTTTGTAATTAACAGAAAACAAAACAAAACACACACTCAAAACAAGTCTCATTTGGCAGCAAAGTACCAACTTCCTCCGTCACAGCAGCAGAACTACTGCCAAAAGCAAGCAGCTTCCTCAAGTTCTCTTCAATCATGTGCCCCACCTTCCCATCCGGGGTCTAGACGAGTATAGTCTCCGTCTTTACTCTGTCAAATTCCACTGTCAGCCAGCTATGGTGCTGAAAGTAGTCTGCTGAGTTCACGATGTTTGGTGAAAATCTGTGCTCCAAAGTCATTCCATGGGGATTTGCGTTTTGGTTTGATTTCATTTAGATCAATTTTCATCCCGTTTTATTCTATACTTAATTAAGGAGACACATTCTTAAAGCAATCTCTCTCAAACTTTTAGGTACATCGAAATATTCTAGAAAACTTTCTAAGGCTTAGACCACTGGGCTCCATGGTTATGATTTATGAAATGTGAGATTCTAATGGGTCCTGGGTGATAGGATGATTCTGGTCCATAACTCAACTTTGAGCATCAGTGTTAGCACTTCAGCAACTCCGGGATCTAATTCAAGCACACCTTTTAAGATATGTTATGATTTAGTCCTTCCTCACGTTCACTCCAACTCTGAGCAATCCTGCTCTTTATTCAGGGTGTTCTTGCTAGCACATAATTTCTCAAATCTGGTCTCTTTGCAACAGACTGAGACCACTACAGAAAATTACAACCAATCAAAATAAAGAGTTGTAGAACCCAGTTCCAGTGGATACATCTACAGAACTCCCACACCTAAGGCTCAGAAGCACTGGGAAAGAGGGTATGGAAAGATTTTTAGATTTTTTTTTGTTTTTCTTTGTTTGTTTGGGGCTTTTTTTGAGACAAGGTCTCTCTATGTAATCCTACTCTGTCCTAGAACTTGCGATGTAGGCCGGACTTGCCTTGAACTCACAGAGATCCACCTACCTCTCTGTCTTCTGAGTGTTGGGCTTAAAGGCATGTGCCACCATGCTCAACAATAGATGATAGATAGATAGATAAATAGATAGATAGATAGATAGATAGATAGATAGATGATAGATAGATGATAGATAGATAGATAGATAGATAGATAGATAGATAGATAGATAGATCTGTTGTCCAGGAAAATAATAAAAGAGAGTTGGTGGAATAGCCTGGTTAACTGACACTGTTAGGATTCGCTTACCTTTAACACACAGCTCATGAGAAGAAACGGGAGATAAAAACCGGCAGTGATATCATGAAGAACAACATAAAGCACCACACTTTATTTCTCAAACCAGAATAACAACCTAATATTCATTTATTGCTCCTGTCCAGTCAATTTCAGATTTTAGTGCAAGACTGGGGTTGGCATAAAAACATAAAGTGTGTCCATTTCTAGAGCTCCGGGAATGACATTTAAAGCATCTCTTTCTCCTCTTCCCACTCCCGTCCCAGCCCTGAATTGCTTTCTCAATAGGTGTGTATTTAATGAGGAAAATTCAAATGCCACTCACTCAGCCAAAGTTCAAACCCAGCAGGAAAGTCACCGCCGATAGCCACACTCCACTGCAACATAATCGTTCTCTGCAGACTCCTGCATGACTTTTAAGTCCGTTTCTTCAGTCTTCCTTGGCACGTTACTATTTTCAACATTCATCTTTTCCCTATTTTTAGTAATCATTTTTAGGAGGTGTTCAGTTTCTTTGTCATTTCCACGCATGTATAACATTATTCTTTGCTCATATTTATGCCCGCATCACCTTCCCTTGTCCAATTTCTTCTCCTCAAATGTCCTCTTCTCTCCCCAAATATAATATATATTATATATATTATGTATATAGATACATATTTCAAATGCATGAGTAAATAAAGGCTCTGAAACAACCTAATTATAATGTTAGTAAAGATGAGACAAAGATCTGAAACATTCATCTTTCAAATTATCTCTTGTTTTTCTCTCTTTTTTATTCTTCTCTCATACATTACATCCCAACCACAGTTTCTCCTCCCTCCACTATTCCCATCCCCCCACCTCCCCTCTCCCCCAGATCCACTCATCCTCTGTTTCCCTTAATAAATAAATAAATAAATAAATAAATAAATAAATGGCAGACCTCCCAGGTATATCAAACCAAACATATACCAAACCAGGTATATATACCAAACAAGGCATAATAAGCCTCATATCAAAGCTGGACAAGACAACCCAGTAGGAGGAAAAGGGTCCCATGAGCAACCAAGAGTCAGAGACACTCCCCAACACACTCCCCCTGTTAGGAGTCCCACAAGAATACCAAACTACACAATCATAGCATGTATGCAGAGGACCTAGCTCAGGCCCATACAGGGTCCATGATTATCGCTTCAGTCTCTGTGGACCCCTATGAGCCCTGCTTAGTTGATTCTGTGGGCCCATTGTTTTTGTGGTATCCTCCACCCCTCTGGTTCCTACAACACTTCCTTCCCCTCTTTTGCAGGGTCCCCCTGGCTCTGCCTAGCGTTTGGCTGTGGGTCTCTGCATCTGCTCCCATCAAGTGCTGGATGATGCCCTCTGATGACAATCAGTTAAACTAACATTATAATTAGGTTGTTTCAGAGCCTTTAAAAAGAGTCCACACTGAAGATACCATGACCACTTGGAAATGTTTCTATACAAATTTAAGCCACAATGACAAAAAAAAAATGTTATTAGAACATTCCCTTTGTACCTTGATATTTGTGAATTTGAAAATACATACACACACACACAACACACACACACACACACACACACACACACACACACCCACACACACCATATATACTTTGCAAAGTTCTGCATAGAAAACTTGCTTCAATTAATGCTAAGGGAAGTATATTATTTTCAAGCAAAACTAGTCCATGTGTTTTTGTCAACCTAGCACTTGACCATTATTGAATGAGTTGTGTAAATAATTCTCCCATAGGTGCCTGAAATACACACCACTTTGACATTCATTTCTTTAGAAATCACAGTTTCCCTTCTAAAAATTCATATATTATCATTGAGGTGTGTGGCAGATTGTGTGTTTTCTAAAAATAATCACTGCAGTATTCATGAGTCTCACATTCTATTCCAGAACCTTGTCACTCACTCACAGAAGTGGAGCCACTTTTCCTTCCTCTTGAACTAGGCTGTCTCACTGCCTCATGAGTAGAGAACAGAAGACTGACTATATGTTATATCCAAGACTAGTTCATAAAATACACTGTAACCTCTGACTGGTTCCATTCAACCCTCATCACATCAGTCTGAATGCTGGACCTTGGAACCCAGCCACTGTGCTGAGGGGAAGCCAAATGGCCACACGGAAAGGACACAGGTAACTAAGTACCCCGGCCAGTGTGGAAGTTCCATAGAAAGGCCAGAATCAAGGACACACAGTGAGTGAGTGAGCTTTCTGAGGATTGTAACAATAATAATTAAAGAGGTCATGAACTGGAGACTGAGCGGGGCAGACATGGAGGAGTTGGAAGGAGTCAGGAGAGGTGGAAATTAAGCAGTCCCTTACTCGTATATGAAATTCTCAAAAAATGTTTAATTTTAATTTTTTTTAAAAAAAAAAGAAGAGGAAACTACAATCAAAGCAAGAAGAGATTGGCGTTGGTGTCGGTAGGATGCGGAGGAAAGATGATCTGCACGTACAGGTCTCGTGGTCATCATTCTTCCTGTTGAGGGGCCAAATCAGTAGAACAAAACAGACGGGGAGGAAGAGGGAGAGAAGAAAGGACTAAAGGAAGCGGGGAAGAAGAAGGAACGAGGAGGGAGGGAGAAGGAAGGAGGAATGGAGAAAGGGACAGGAGAAGGAAGGAGAGGCTAAGAGGACTTGGCTCAGCACTCGCTGCTCTTTGGAAGAACCTGAGGCTCCCAGAACCCGCATTAGGCAACAAACAACTGCCTGTAACTCCAGCTCCAGGAGATCCACCTTATGGACTCTGCAGGCACTTGTGCTCACATACCTACAGACATTGTCATATGCACGTAATTTCAAATTTTTTAAGAAGTTACGAGAGAGGTGGGGAGGGAAAGAGGGAAGGGAATTAGAGAGAGGAAGAGGGGATGGGCAAATTCTCTGTGTATTTTAGGACATTGATCTCCTCTTGCCCTTAAACACACACGCTCCTTGTTATTGACTGGACTCCAGGCTTACACCAGACAACCCTCGCTTCCCTAGTTCTCAGGCCTTAAAATATAGATTGAGTCGCTATCTGCTTTCTCACTGCTCCAGCCAGCAGACAGCAAACTGTAGGACACTGTAGACTCTGTGACCACCATTTCTCTGGAGAATCCTGCCCAACACAACTTTCTAATTGTAAATAAAAAAATGTGCATTTGCAGATGACACTGTCTGGAGAAAATCCTGATGGTTTCACACAAGAATAGTCAGCATAATAAATTCATCAGAGTTTCAAGATTTAAAGAAGACACATACACACACACACACACACACACACACACACACACACACAGATCAAAATACTAACAACAAATAATCCAAAAGGAAATTAAGAAAATAATTCTATTTCTAATAGTATCAAAGGGGATAAAATGGGGGCTGGAGAGATAGTTCAATAGTTAAGAGTATATATTGTGGGGCTGGAGAGATGGCTCAGAGATTAAAAGCACTGACTGCTCTTCCAGAGGTCCCAAGTTCAATTCCCAACAACCACATGGTGGCTCATAACCATCTGTAATGAGATCTGGTGCCCTCTTCTGGCCCACAGGGGTACATGCAGGCAGAATACTGTATATATAATTTAAAAAAAAAAACTGTATACATAATAAGTAAATAAAATAAATCTTTTTTTAAAAAAAGTACATACTGCTCTTGCAGAGGACTGAAGTTTTGTTCCAAGCACCCATGTCAGATGGCCTGTGATTGCCTATGACTCTAGCTCCAAGAGATTCAATGCCCCATCTTGGCCTCCCTGAGCACTGCACTCATGTAATGTACATACATACATGCAGGCACACACATCCATGCAAATAAAAAGAAATACACAATTTTTTAAATGTATACACATATAAAAACTTGTGTGTAAATTTAGTGTTATAAATAACAAAAAGTAGAAAAATAAATATCAACTGGTGAGTGGATATACAGGATGTGGTACACTGTGGAACAGGATTTTAAGAGAATGAAATACTGATATACACTACAACATGAAGGAACCCTGCAAATATTATGCTTAGTAAAACAATCCAATAATAAAGGACTTTGTATTATATGATCCCATTTATAGAAAAGTTCAGAACAGACAAATACACAAAGTCACAAAGTAAGTTGTTGGTAGCCTCCATCTAAGTTCTAGGGGGAGGTAATGGGAAACCCATGACAACTCGTGGATACTGGCTTTCTTTGAATGGCGTGAGATGCTCCAAACTGAGGCTATGGTAAGAATTGCATAATTCTGAAAATATACTAAAATCCACTGAATTGGACGATTAGATAAGTGAATTTTATACTATGTCAAATGAGCTCTTCTTAAAAGACGATCTGAAAAAGCTAAAGGTCAGTGTGACCATGGAGAGGGGTGATATACCTGGTATTTATGGGAAGCACATTTGGGTGAGGAAATGCAAAGTCAGAAAGACACACATGCCCACAGAGTCATTAAATCCCTTTGAGTTTTGAACTCAATCTCAAGAGAGCAGAAGACAGGCAACTCTGCACTGGGTATAAGTGTTTCTCCACCCTTTCCTTCCTCCCTCCCTCTCTCCCTCCCTCCCTTCCTTTCTTTTTCTTTTCTTTTCTTTTTTTTTTTTTTTGGTTGCTATTGTTGATTTGGTATTGGGGTGGGGTTTAAAGATGGAATGGTGCCCAGACTAGCTATGTAATCCAGGCTAAATTCATTCTTGCAATCTCCTGCCTCAACCTCCACACTGGGATTACAGTCTTGCACCACTCCTCCTGGTGCATGTGTATATATCTTTCTATATATTATCTTTCTGTTTATATAATCTATGTAATATCTATAATATTATCTATATATTATATTTCTATGTATATTCTATGTATTATCTATCTGTATATCTTCTTGGGAGAAAGAAGACTAAAGTAATACAGGCTATGTAAATATCTTCTGTTTTAAGATATACAGTGAATCAGGCTTCAGAGAAGGCTCAGTGGTAGAACACTTGCTGGTCTTGCAGAGAACCTGAGTTTAGTGCCCAACACCCACATCAGGTGACTCACAGCCACCGGTAACTCCAGTTCCAGGTAATCTGACATCCTCTTCCAGTCTCCATGGGCACCAGTACACACGTGCATATACCCACACATCTACCCACACGTATACAAATAATTAAAAGTAAACTATTTAAAAAAAAACTACAAAATGCACAGTAAATCAGAGAAGCTGGTGTTAAACATCTTTTCACTTATTCAAAGAATCAAGGTTAAGAATGTAAGACAGTATACTTAATACCTGATTAGAAAAACGTCTTGAGTTGAAATACTACCAAGTTCTATCACTTGATGCAATAAAAAGTGCTGATTTGGGGCAGACAAATTTTTGTGTAGCCCATGCAGACTTATATAAACTTCATTTTCTTTACATAACTTACTATAGTCACCATATTGTACATTAGATTCCCAGAATAGTAGAATGTGGTTGCCAGGGGCTAGAGTGTGTGGGAAATGGGAGATGCTGATCACAGATCCAAACTTTCAATTATAAAATGAAAACTCTGCCATTTTTCTGTGTTGTGTGAGGCAGGAATCAGCGCAGCCTGCGCCTGCTGAACTGCAAGGTGGTGAGAGGCAGAACCAAGTCACTGTGTTCCAAAGTGAATGCTGTGTTTGTTTTGATACACACAAGATGTCCTCATGAATTTCCCCATTCAAAGGGAAATTTTAGAACAGCAGCCATAATCTGACCCCAAAGGAGCTCTTATCATCCTCCTCACCAGGAGTTACATAATTAGGACTACTCCTTCTTTAAATGTTTCGTGTTAAGGAGCTGTGTGCTGGGGAGTATCTGAATCAACCAGTCCTTGATATCTTACTGTGAAATGACCATCTAAAAATAGGGACAACTCAGAGAGTGCGTTTAGTTGAATAGAAAAAAAACACAACCAAGTCACGATTTTGAGTGTAGATTTCCTATGTGGATAAATGATGTTCTTTCTCGTCCATAAAGTTGAAATTATCTCGTGAACACTAGTCATGGAGGAAGCAATTCCAGAAGAGATTGTCATCATGTGATGGGAAGAAATAGGACTGCGAAAGTTTTGCATGTTAGTCCCAACTTGTAGTTCAAGAGCCACATGACCCTGAATAAATCGATTCACATCTCTAGTCTTACTGTCTTCTCCCCACTGAATGTGAATTTCAATCTGTTATCATCAGAATTGTAGGCTTCAAAAATTTATATATTGAAGGCTTATTCTCTAATGTGGGGGAATTGGTCCTTATAAATTGATGGAGTGCTTTTCTAGCATGCATGTGTGATTCCAGGCCCACATAAACCAGGCATCTGGTGTATACCTATAAAACTGACCCAGTGGGGCTGGCAGATGGCTCAGTGGTTAAGAGTACTGACTGCTCTTCCAGAGTACCCGGGTTCAATTTCCAGCACCTACATGGCAATTCACAACTGTCTGTAATTTCAGATCCAAGAGACCTGACACCCATGGCAAAACACCAATGCACATAAAATAAAAATGTTTTAAAAAAACTGACCCAGTGGAGGTGGGAGGATCAGTAGCTAAAAGTCGTCCTCAGCTATATAGCTAGTTGAAGGCAATTCTGAACCATGTGCAACCCTGCCTCAAAAAGAAGCGGGTGCTGGAGAGATGACTCAATAGATAAGAGCACCATCTGCTCTTCCAAAGGACCGGGTTTGATTCCCAGCACTCACAAGGAGGTTAACTCAGACTGTAACTCTAGTCCAGGAGACCTGGCACTCTTCAGTCCTTTACAGGGACTGCATGCACATGGCACACAGACATACATGCAAGGAGACACACATGCGAGGCAAGGTATGCATATGGTACACAGGAATACATGCAAGACAGGGCACCAATATGCATAAATAAATAAATAAATAAATAAATAAATAAATAAATAAATAAATAAATAAATAAATATAAATGTTTGAAAGAAGAAAGAGGAGGAGGAGGAGGAAGAGGGTGCACAGCGATCATTCATGAAGACATATGCCAGCTCAAGAGAGACCTCGGAAGAACTAAGTTTACTGAACACTGTATCTCAACCTTTCAACCTCCAGAAATAAACCTCTGATTAAGCCGTCTGGTCTAAAGGACTTCAGATTTAGTTATGGCAGTCCTAGAAAATGAATAATACACAATCTCAGCCCTAAAATTGTGTCCAGTATTCTAGGAATTTTGGATGGAAAGACATATACGAATGGACTTTTCAAGCTTTAAATTAATGAAAACAATAAAAGATCCAGCCTATATGGTTTTCTCCCAGGGTCCATGGAAGAGTCTAACAACCAGCTGAGGATTCTAATCTGAGGGATATTCAATGAATCTAAGAACACTGAGTTCGTTAGTCCATTCCCTTTATTCTTCTAAGTCAATTCTATCTACATAGCTTCTTTTCTGTTTTCATACTTAGCTCCTCTCAGTCTCTCCTGCTCTTTTCTATTCTCTCATCATTCTACCTAGTTCTTTCCATCTCCGTCCTCATCTTTGTTCTTCTAAATCAATTCTCCTCTGCTGTTCTCTCCTATCTATCTAGTTCTTTTCATCTTCCTCCTCCTTTTCTGTTCCCCCAAGCATATATACATTCATTAACAACTTGTTCGTAAAAACTACAAAGTAAACTCTCAGGGACAAGTATTCTGATAAGAGTTACACTTGGCAAAGACTTGGTCAGCTTAATTGGTGATTGACAACAGCTGTAGATTGTAAAAAGTTCTGGCTATCTCTTAAAGGGATAGCTACAAGGATTACAAGGGAAGAAATTAAACCAATGAGAAATTTAAGGAAAAGGCAAAGAATATGTGTACTATTTTATGTGATTAATAATATCCAGATATGGCTAGTCAGTTAGCAGCCTTTTACTGTTAGTCATCTGAATCTCAGGACCTATGTATAATTAGTCTGCTGAGCCTAAAATCTTGCATTAAAAACTGGTGTTGAAATAAATACAAAGTGTTAGTTGTTTTTGAGTCAGAGTTGGGAGGGGCTGGTGGAGGAAGCTTAGGGCAACACAGGTGCTATTGATCTCTTGAAGGACTAAGATATACCAAGGCCAGACACCTGCACTGTCACTTCTAGTTCACTATAATTCTTCTGAAGAGTTTTGATCCAACAAGGCCAGGCACCTACAATTCCACTCTGTGAAAGTTCTACAAGGACATTCTATCTGGCCAATACTTACCTTCTCAGTGGCTAAGGATGGAGAACAAGACCTCTAAGTGTCCACAGTCCACATGGAACAATAGATCTAGTATGAAGTATATTTTAGTATGTTTCTATTCATAAAAATTGTACAGTTAAATAAGAAACCATCTTCTAGACTATCCACAATTATGTGTGCCCATAAGATTGAGATGCAATCATGCGATTACATGTACACATAACATGAGAATGCACGATAAATGGGGAGAATCATAGCTGTTATTGCACAAGAAGTTTACAACAAGAAACAGCCAATTCATTCAAAAGGCAGTAATTCCATAACGCCTTGCTTCTTGGTTTCCTCTAACAGAACCCTTAGTTCTGATAGGTTGACCTTCTGAATTCTAGTTGTCACCTGCTGTATACTCCCATGGTCTTTTGCTACCAGCAGCTTTCAATATTAAATGTTACCAAAAATAGAAGATGCAATCCTTGGTCATCATTCACTTTCCTGTATAAGGGAAGTCCTTCCGCCTCTTTAAACCACTATTCTACTCTCATGATCTGTAAGATTAACGGTTTTTTAGAGTCCTCGTGTGAATGAGATAGCTAGTACTCATTTTTCTGTGTTGAAAATTGATGAGCCTTCTCTTTAGCCCCGAGTATAAAGATTTTAAATCAAAAAGGGTACTTTGAAAATGGAAATTATAAATATAAAATAATTATAAGAAACAACACTTAGAAAGCAATTAGTGGGTTTTTTTTTAGTGTCTATCTAAGTAAAATTATTTTAGTTTTTATTTTATGTGATGGAAGCTTTGCCTGCATGTATCTCTGTGCGCTTCTTGCTTGCCTGGTACTCAGCAAGTCCCAGAACTGTTGCCAAAATGCTGAGTTAGAGTAGCATTCCACATCGCAGTGTGTCTTTAAAATGAAACCAATCAGCTGGGCATACTGACTATGCCCACAATCCTAGCACTTGGGAGGCTAAGGCAGTGGGATTACTGTGAGTTTGAGGCCATCCTGGGTCACATAGGGAGCCCAGATTTGAAAAGAAATCAGCAATAAGTAATGATGAAAATACATATATGTCTGAAGCTCTCAAAGAAAAAATAAATATATTTTTTAGCATCAAAGAAACACACCATGTGGTAAATGCTTTGCAGAGCTATGCACATTATGCTAAAGGAATATGTGAGAAAACTTAGAATAAATCAGGAGGGAGGAGTCTCAGAAAGGAATCAGCTTTTGGGATCCAGGAAAAAAAAAATGTTTCAAGGAGAAAATGAACACAATATCTGATTCTGTGGTGAAAATAAAATGTAAGAACAAGAGTGAAACAAACCAATGAAAATATGAATCACTCTGCAAGGAACTTGACTGTAAGGAATAAGGCAAGAGCCAGAGGGTGGACATAAAATGAGAGAGTTTTCTTTTGAAAGATTGTTGTAGACTATTATTTCAAGGTGTGCTACTTTTGCGCTCTGGAACGCTTGTTTAATGATGCAAAGATGTGTTTGATTAAATAAAAT
Source organism: Peromyscus aztecus (assembly GCA_902168405.1). Taxonomy (NCBI): domain Eukaryota; kingdom Metazoa; phylum Chordata; class Mammalia; order Rodentia; family Cricetidae; genus Peromyscus; species Peromyscus aztecus. The sequence goes on along the minus strand of CABHPQ010174168.1, from coordinate 5,074 downwards.
TCACCTGCAGTCAGGAGGCTGAGTCAGCAACTAGCTGACAGGAAGTGGTAGGGCGGGGCCAGGTGAGAAAGGGTTTATAAGGAGGGGTGAGTCGAAGCATGAGGGCTTTTTGGAGGAGGAGGGCAAGGAGAGGAGCTACTTGCTATTCAGCCTCCGAAGAGCAGAATTCTGCTTTAACCTTTGAATCCTGAGTTCTTTAGAGGGAGAGAGGTTTAGTTAAGTTCCCTTTGTAGCTTTGTGAGAGTTGGAGTCGGAGGGAACAGATTTCCCTCCAGCTACGGCCCTTGCCGGCCCAGTTACAGTTGCTGACTCAGACAGCCGTGGCTTAAAAGGCAGCAACCATTTTAAAAAAGGACAGCAAAAGATAAGCAAGACTTGTTTAAATAATGTCAAGAAAGTCATCAGGAAAAAAAAAAAAATGAAGCACATAACTGCCACATCAATCAGAGGTGTCACCTAATACAAGACAATGAATGGACACAAGTCTGCTTATCGTGTAAGCAATACTATGACAGAAGGAAGCTTCTGGTCAAAAGACACAAACTGAGGTAGAAGCGAGAGGCTCAAAGGAACATCTTAGCATCTGTAAAACTTGGAGGACTGGAGAGATGGCTCAGTGGTTAAGAGCACTAGCTGCTCTTGCAGAGGACCCTAGTTCGAGTCCCAGCACCCACATCACAGCTCACAACTGTCTGTGACTCCAGTTCTAGTGAAAGGAAACAAGCCCGGGATTTGCTGAGTGTTGGGCAATTGGTGTGTGGGGAGAGAAAAGCAGCAAAGGCAAAACAAAACAACCAAAACCAGAGACAGGACGAAGAGGGAAAACGCTAAGGAGATAACGAAAGTGGTAACCTGACTCCAAAAAGTCTTCACCAGTTTACCATCAACCTAGGGAACAAAGGTTCGGACCTCTCAGAGTCCTTATTTGAGTACAATGCAAAGCGATAAGAAAGTTAGATGAAAGCAAAAAAAAAAAAAAATTAAGGAAGCCCGTGCCACTCAGCTATCTGCTAGTGAATAAAACAGAACAGATTGACTAAAGGAAAACTGGGGTGTAGAGGAGACTACGTAAGCCAGGAAGTAGAGGGCAGGGGCTCCCCTTGACCCTCACTTCCTTAGCCTTCATGGGACATGGACAAGCTTATATCCAGAAGTTTGGGCATTTATAAGGTTGAATAGAGAATAAGGTACTGGCATGTTACATGTACAGGAGGAAGGAAGAGAGAGCCCCTTTAGGGTGGAGGCAGACAAGAGCAATTAGAGATTTCCCTAGGGGTCAGGGCAGCAACATTTCGCATTCTGTCTTGGTTTCTTTGCTTTTCTCCTTTCTTTCTCCCTTTCTTTCTTTCTCCCTTTCTTTCTTTCTTCCTTTTTCTTTCTTTCTTTCTTTCTTTCTTTCTTTTTCTTTCTTTCTCTCTTCCTTTTCATTTCCTTTTTGCTGTTGCCGTTATTGTTGCGGTTATGAAAATGCTCTGAAAAGGCAACTTAACGGAAAAGGGTTCTTTTTGGCTGACAGATCAAGGGACATCCCATGGCACAGAAGGCAAGCAGCGGGGGCTCGAAGCAGCTGCTCACATGGCATCCACAGTCCAGAAGCAGAGAGCAGTGAGTGTCTGCTGAGGCTCAGCTCCCTCTCTCCACAGGATCCCAGGCAGGGAATGGTGCTACCCAAAGTGTGTGTATCTTCACACTTCTGTTAACTCAATCAAGATACTACCTTGTAGGCAAGCCCAGAGACCCATCTTCCAGGAAATTCTAGATTTGGGGGCAAGATGACAACTAACACTACCCATGGCAGGAACCATCACCGTCAGACCTACTTGTTATAATTCCTGTTGTTTAAGGGCACGTCTCTAGACTATCATAGACAATGTGATTAAATCTTCCTCTTGGTGACTGGATTCTTACCCCCCATCAATGTTATTATTCTGACTCAACTATTAATTGAGAAGAAAGTAGGAAGATGGGAATTAAATATACCATTGAGCCAGGTGTGGTGGTACACACCTTTAATGCCTGTACTCTGGGGGGGGGGGGGGGGGGGACATAGAGACAAGAAGAAGTAGAGCCTATCTCAAAGGGGTGTGTGTGTGGGTGTGTGAGAGGGAGAGAGAGAGTCAAGATAACATTCTAGAAGTTGGTCATTTGAAAACTTCCTGATAGGAACTCATGATAAATATAATCTTCTTAAAAATAAATCTTAAATGAAGGACTTGTTTTCTTTCTTCTACAAGAATAGATGAATTGCTTATTTTAAATTCTGTAATTCTTTTAAATCACTCAAATCATGGCGTGGTAGTTTGAATGTAATTGGCCCTCATAATTTCATAAAGAATGGCAGTATTAGGCGCTATGACTTTGTTGGAGTGGGTATGGCCTTGCTGGAGGAAGTGTGTCACTGTGGGGACAAACATTGAGGTTTCCTATGCTCAGGATACTGCCCAGTGTCTCAGTCAACTTTCTGTTGTCTGCAAGATGTAAGACTCTCAGCTATTCAGCCAGCACCATGTTCTGCCTGCACACCACCATGTTCCCTGTCATGATGATAATGGGCTGAAACTGTAAGCAAGCCACCCCAGCTAAATATTTTCCTTAAAATAATTGCTATAGTCATAGTGTCTCTTCACAGCAACAGAAACCTTAATTAAGAGAGAAATTGGTACCAGGGACTGTGGTATTGCAGTGATAGGCCTGACCATGTTTTTGTTTGGAGTAATATGGACCTTGAGAGTTTGTGTTAGAAGAAAAGGAATAAAATGTTTGTTTGTTTGCTTTTTAATATTTTTTTAAGATTTATTTTATTCATTATGTATACAATGTTCTGCCTGTATGTTTGCCTGCAGGCCAGATGAAGGCACCAGATCTCATTACAGATGGTTGTGAGCCACCATATGGTTGCTGGGAATTGAACTCAAGACCTCTGGAAGACCAGCCAGTGCTATTAACCACTGAGCCATGTCTCCAGCCCCAAAGCAGTAAAATGTTTTAAGTGTTGCTTAATGGACCATAATAGTAGGAGCATGGAAGACAGTGGTGTTGAATGTGATTTGGTAAACTTTAGGGGATTGCTCAGGAGGTTGTAAAGGAGAAGAATTTTAGTATGTTGCCTAGAGATCATTCTTGTGATATTTTGGTGAAGTGGCTGCTTTTTGACCTTGTCTGAAAAGTCTACCTGAGGCTAAAGTGAAGAACTTTGGATTAATTATGTTGGCAGAGGAAATCTCAAAACAGTCTAGGATAGACTCTGTTGTGTGGTTATTAGTGTTAACTGATGAAGATTGATAATGAAAAGGAGCAAGCTGAGCAAGGAAAAATATTTGAAGAGAAAAAGAGCACCAGAACATGAAATCGAGCTAAGTCCTGTGTTCACGGAGGGAAATGGATTAAGAAACTGAGTGAAGGGAGTGGTGACCTCAGGGCAAGATCCCATCCAGCTGAATTTCCAACTTGTAAAAAGGAACTAAAGAAAAGCTTAGAGCAGTTTGTGGCGATGCACACCTTAGATCCCAGCACTGGGAAGGCAGAGGCTGGTGGAACTTGAGTTTGAGGCTAGCCTGGTCTACAGAGAAAGTTTCAGGACAGTGAAGAAGACTATGGAAAACAGAAAGCTGGTGAAGATGTCATTGAACGAGGGGGCCATGTTCCAGCCCCAGCAAGCAGCAGAACTTGGCAGCTTCAGCCACGTGGTTCTGGCTTTACAGTCAAGGGTAGAGGAAACAGGGTATAGAATTTGCCTCTGCGCCACAAGGTCAGGCATGTGTCAGGGGTGTCCATGAATGAAGACACCCTAAAGAGGCCATTTTCGTGATGCTGTGATATACTATATGTATATGAATTTGTCAGAATATTAAGATTTAAAAGTTGCAGCAGAGATCTGGAAAGATGTCTGCAAAGTTAAGAGCATCCATGTTGGGTAGCTCACAATCACCTGAACTCCAACCCCAGGGCATACAATACCCTTTCTCCACCTCCTAGGGCACTGCACAAACCCACACACACACACATATGTACATAATTAAAAATGAAAATAGTGGGTTTTTTAAATTGAAATAGGAAATAAAAATAAGCAAAGAATATCTATTAGATTTGATTTATATGTTTCTTTAATGTCAGTGAAATAATTTTTAGGTGAACAATTGAGAGTTCAATAAAAAGAAAAAACAGGGTCCTGAGAGAAAATATTTCTCAACATATGATAATATATTGCCAATAGTTCTCAATGGAAAATTTAAATATAAGATGTAGAAAGTAACAGATGCAGTTTAGAAATTCTAATATTCGGATCTTTCTTCTAGATTGAGGTGACTGACAACGGAATAAACAGGACCAAGTAGTTACGTATTTAAAAATAAACCTATGTTAAGAATAAAGGCTACCACTTACCACATGCTTTCCATTATTTATTCCTCCCAGTTATCTATGATTAAGATACTTTTTACTGTCTATTTTTGAGAAACCAAAATAAAGGGACTAGTGAGACGGCTCATGGGTTAGAGCACTCACTGCTTTTGTAGATTTACAGAACCAGGAATCCAAGTGAATTAGGTTCCCAGCACCCACATTGGACAGCTCACAACGTCCTGAAACTCCAAATCCATCATCTCTGTGAGTATCCACACTCATGTGCACATGCCCACACAAAGACATACACATATAGACACAATTTTAAAAAACAAAATAAAACTTTTTACTTTTAATGAAAGAAAAAGGCCAGGTGTGATGGTGTAGTATATCTTTAATCCCAGTACCACAGGAGGCAGAGGCAGGTAGATCCGAGTTCAAGACCAGCCTCGTTTACATAGAGAGTTCCAGGACAGCTAGGACTATATAGAGACCCTGTCTCAAAAAAACAAAGCAAGGTTGGCAACTAGTTTATGACCTTTATGGGCGGCCAGCTAGCTGAGCTCTCTGTCATTTTTCATGAAAACCACTGAAGTCTTGCACCCGGGGCCATCTCTGAGAACCGGGAACTGACTCCCTCCGCACTGCTCCTGAGGACCTGCCCTTCTCAACCCAGGAGAAGGGAGTCCTGCGAGAGTTATAATAACAAGTTAAAAATATAAACAGGAGGGGA
>CABHPQ010174167.1:0-11091 GCA_902168405.1 Peromyscus aztecus | reverse complement strand
ATTTATCATGACCGTGGGCCAGGCAGGAAATTCAAGCTACAGTAAGTACTTAATACTTTTATTGCTATTGTTTATTGGGATGCGATCTTGGATACAGTTCAAACTGGCCATGAGCTGTCCCCCTTCGGCCTCCCAGTGACCTGGAATTACAAACCTGTACCATTGCATCCAACTACGCTCACTTTTAAAACTCAGCCTCAGCGTTCATTTCTTCAAATACAGTCTCATCTTGGTCACCTGCGGCAAAGCCTTCTTTCACTTCATCTCAACTCGTAATAAAATTGGACAGAGAATTTTATTTGTGTCGTGATTTGATTGGCTTCTGCCATCACTTCTATGCTAGCACGATTCCAAATGCGGCGTACTGGCCAATTCTAGTCCGCAAACTATCACTCACCCACCAGGCGATAAATACAGAAACCAAGGTTGTGTTTAGAAACGTTTACGACAGCTTGGCACTGTTATCTGGGCTTTTATTTTGAGTGTTTGATACTTTTATTTTGTTCTGCTAGCGACTCCTTTTCATCATCACCTATAAAAGTATCTGTCCATACTAGATGTTTTAAAACATTTTAAAAATAATCCTTCATTACATATATTTCAAAAAGGACAGTTCTGGGCCAGAGATACAGAGTTTTGGTTTTTTTTTAAGGTAGAATAATAATTACTTGGGCCTATGTAGTCTGTTGCAACTATATGAGCCTATTTTTAGAGCATAAAATCAACCATAGATAATACATAAATGAAAATATGTTTATTCAATAAAGCTTCGTAGCAAAGGGTTATTATGCAGCTCAGTGATATGCCTAGTATGCCTAGGAATGTGAAGTGCCCTGAGTTCGAGTCCCAGCACTGTAAAACACACACACACACACACACACACACACACATACACACACCTCTTTACATTCAAAGTCAAATAATGAGCTGGATTTAGTCCATAAGTTTATCTTTTATTAATACCTGTTCTAGGCCATAAATTGTCAACAGGGTTATATGTCTAATGAGATTTATTGTTCATTACTTCCCAGAGCCTCAGAGATCCATCTCATAATAGGTATTCAGTCAGTGCTGGATATTACTTTCTATGTAGCATTATTGTGTACGAAAGTATGGCGGGCGCATGAGCACCACTGCACATGTGTAGAGACTGGAGGACAATGTTCAGGGGCCAGTCCTTTCCTTCCACGGTGAGTTCTGGGAATTGAATGGATGCTGTCAGAACTGCACAATGAACATTTTGGGTTTTGTTGATTTTGAATTTTTGGTGGGGTTTTGTTTGTTTTTTCTTTGAGAATTAGATTGCTTTGAGTTAGGTTGGTAGGGAGGTGGGGAGGTTCTGGAAGGAGTTGAGGGAGGGAAAAAAACATGATTGACACATATTGTATGAAAACAACTTTTCATAAATTTTTAAAGTAAACAAAAACTTTGACAAGGAGCTGGGGAGATAGCTTCCTTAGTAGAGTGCTTGCAAGCACAAGGGCGTGAGCTCAGTCCCCAGCCCCCACGTCAAAAGCCAAGCTTGGTGGCAGACTTGTAAGCTCTGCTCCAGAGAGAAAAACAAATCTCTCCAGATCCCTGGAGCTTGCTGACCAGCCAGCATAGCCCAGCCTAACCTAGGAGCTCCAGGTCCCGGTAAGAGACCCTGACTCAAAAAAAAAAAAAAAAACAACAACAACAACAACAGCAACAACAACAAGGGAGGTGCAGGGAAAGATGGTTCCCCTAGATAGAGCATTTGCATGGCCGGCAAACCCCTGAGCTTCATTCCCCTGTTTCCACCTCCCTAGCTTTTTACCTGGGTGCTGGGGATCTGGCCTCAAGGGCTCCTGCTTGCAGAACAAGCGCTTTAGAAACCGAACTGTCTCAACTCCGGTTTACGCTTTTAATGTTCCCAGTGCCTAAAGCAGACTAGCCAAAAGCATCAGCCGTTCACACTGCGTCATTTAACGCGATTCAGCAGTGACTGGCCCCTGCACTGACTGGATCTTGCCTCGCTGATGTTTTCATGATAAATGTATCCCTTCGTTGATTCTTTTGTTAAGACCCAGCTACAGAATAAAGTATTTGTGTTCAAGGTTGCAAATGTTGCTAAGCCTGTCGGTAAAGAAGGACCCAGTACTGTTGCCACGCCCGCAAAGGGCTCTTTGTAGAACTTTTTAATGGCATCTGTCCTTTCAGGGAAATGGAACCACCATGTGTCTATTTGCTGGTACCAGTTTAACTCACTAACATAAGGTGGGTCAAAGTATCATACTCCAAATGTAATACCTTTCATTAAGAAGAAAAATATTTTCTCCTGAAAAACAGTTGTTTTTTTTCCAGAGTGTTTTGCCAAATGAAATTTGTCACGTGACAATATTAGTTAAATTGATTTCTAACTGCTTCAAAATAAAAGTCCCAAATGAATAATAGTATTCAGATGCCTTGGGTAGAGCACTCCCTCAAAAAGTGTAAAGTATCTCCCTTCCTTTCTCTCTTTCCCCTTTTCTTTCCTTCTTATGTTTTGGGCTTTATGAAACCATGTCACGGTGTAGGTAAAGTATACATATTAAAAGATGTGCGGATATTTGATTCCATCCAAAATTGTTCTCACCAAAATGGAAGTTTTAGTGTTTCAGTTAAAGCCTCTTGAAGTAGAATACCCGACATGATTTTAAATTAAATTTTGAAGATATAGACCCATTCTTCCCAGTTTTGTCACCCAGAGCAGCTATGAAGGTACCAACTTTCACTCTGTCAGTCAGTCTCTTGACTCCTTCACACAAAACGGCAGCCGTGAAAACGACTGGATGTTTTCAGTTGAACGTGGTGTTTCAGAACCCTTTCCAGAACAAGATACCATCATATTAGACATGGGGGTTTAGAAGTGATTAGACTCAAGTTCCTTGAGAATCTTTCGGATAAGTTTCAGGAGGCTGTGGGAAAAGGAACTGTGGAGCATTGATCAGAGATGAATCCAGGAGATGGGGACAGACACACTGGGGTCCCTTCATCCTCAGACTCTGGAAAAACCCAAAAGAGAAGAATACATGGTATTGGGGGTCGGGGTAGGGATGGTACATTTCCAACAAAAAATAAGGGGCAGCCCGGAGTTAGACTTGCATGTGCCCTTGACAGAGAAATGGAAACACTCTGAACTATATATAGATTTGGTCCCATCTCCCTGAAGCTTACACCAAGGTGAAGAGAATCAGGAGACAAAGTCAGAAATTGGACATTTCGATGCAGTTAACTGCTTCAACACATTCCTATTGTCTAATGCAAAATGAATTTTAAAATATAGTTGTATCTTCTGAGAGATTTCAGCAGTAGATAGATACTCTGATGATTTCTGTGCAATGTGTGTGGACTTAAGTGAACTGGACAAGATTAAAACCTTCCTAGCCCTAGGGAAGGCTTGCAGTGAACTTTGAACTAATGATTGAGTTTCATATGGAAAGGAAGGAAGGAACTTTGCTCTCGCTTAATTTCCCCTTGTCTGTGGCTACTAAAGCTTAGACTTATAAAACTAAAATAAATCTTTGTATGAGTTAGATAGCAGGTGCTTCAAGAACTTGTAACTTTTCTGGTTCTGCGGGTGAATTAAGCTAATCAGTGGCGCAGGTGGAAGGCATGGGTGGAAACAAATGGCATTTGTGGCCAGACTGAAGGTTACACATAGCCATCTAGCCTAGGAATCCAGAAGGTACGAGAGCAGACCCCCTAGCCTAGCAATAAGACCCCCAGATCATCTCCAGTTTCTCTTCATAGCCTCACACATCTCCTCACTGGTTAATAACTTACGTTTTAGTTCTCAATCCAAAAGAGGTGGGTTTTTTTTTTTCCAAAACTGTGTTTCCTTTTCTAAATGCGGACTGTGACTTTCAAATGGGTTATAAAACCATTTCAATGGGTCAAAGACCAAGTATTTTAATTAAACAAAAAGAAATGAAATGGTATGGAAGAATAAAGGAGACAAGAAAAGAGAAGGAAGGCATTTTATTTGGGTTGTACACACGTGTGTGTAAGTATGCTGGGTCCCAAGACCGTATCTAATTCTTTAGGAATAGAGACATAGGCATAGATATATATTAAAAAGAAATGGTGAGCCAACTCTCCCCAAATGCTATAGCCCAATGTGTGGCATCCTTCTCCCGTAATATGGATACACACCTTGCAAAGCATGATCACACTTAAAATGATGTTTTAAAGAACAAGGAGGACCAAAAGTTAGAAAGAAGGAAAAACTTACCTAAATGTTCACGTAAAGTTTAGAAGACAAACTTCAAACTTGAGCAAAACCTTTTCAATTTCATGTTTTAAAAAAAAATCAGCATTAATTTCAAAGAATGCCCAAGTTCTCAAAATACTTGGTTTCATTCTATGCCAACCTAGTCTTCCTTTCTGCAAATCACAGATCTAAGTATGGTCATTCATTTTTTCATCCTATTCTATTATCAGATGTTTTTCATATAGAGTTGTTATGACAGCAGGGTGGTGGTGGTGCATGCCTTTAATTTCAGCCCTTGGAGACACAGGCAGACCAATCTCAAGGGGTTCGAGGCCAGCCTGCTCTACAGTAGTCTACAGAGCAAGTTCCAGGACACAAAGAAACCCTGATAGATACATTTCCATTTAACAATTAAAGTGTAAGAGGAAAAAAAAAATCAACTATCAGGCCCATCGTTTATAGCGATTTTTTTTTCAGGAAATTTTCCTTTAACGTGCATGATAAAGACACCTGTAGATGTCATTACACAGTGTCTTCCGTGTCTTTGAGTTATACAATTATGCAGCCTAACAGATAATTTGAGTTCAAATGCAGAACAGTTCAGGGAAGCATCATTGCATGTCAGCCTTTTTGCTGGAAGCAATGTCCCCTGATACTGTAAGGGGAGGGGAAAATGCAAGGATTACATTGAAACAAAGTATCAGCTGCACAGTTCTCTGATCTCATACCCCCGTGTGCCAATCTTCGAGCTCTTCATCACGGCAGAAAGTGCAGAGATCTGAAGGGAATTCTTCCAGGGAGGCTGTCTGACCCCACACTCCCATTCCGCTCGGGCCGCAGTTTAAAGATAGAAATGAAATGTGAACAGGGTGTGGTAGGACTATGGGATTCAGTTTGGCCAGAGCCTGAGCGTTCTTATCGCTGTTTTACTCACCCCGGGCTCGCAAAGCCCTATCTCTGATTCATTCCCTTTCTACCCTCTGGACCTTGAACACAAAGAGCTGGTGTTTTAGAGGGATCAGAAAGCAATTATCGCCTGATCCAGAGCCCTATCTGAGAGCTGGAAGATCCTTCCCCCCTGGAACCTCCCCTGCCGTCCTCTCCTTCCTTGTGGGACTGACCACCCTCCCGTGGACCCCAGACACATCCAGCACACTTGGACTGCACTTGCAGTTCCCTAGGCATGCAAAGCTTGTCCTTGAGCACTCCACAAGGGCTCATTCGGATCCTTGCTCTACTTCAAGCATAAAACTTCTCTACTCCCTGCCCCGCAAGGCTCTAGGATGAAGAGGGGGATGAAAATTGTAAGAGCCAGCGGTGGTGAATGACTCCAAGGAAGCAGCATCTTCTGGATGTAACAGGGTTCAGACACACATGAACTCACAGAGGCTGGGACAGCAGATGGGAGACAGGCAAGGAGCCAAACTAGACAGTATCCCAGCACTGAGAAGTGGGGGTGGACACAAAGTCCTACCCCCTAACCAAAAAGCTATTTGCAAGTGACACCAGTTGAGAAAGACAACCACACTCGAGGGCAAATGCCATGCCAAGGAGTAGTTGGCCAACACAAAATGAACTCCATGGTTTTTGTACCTGTTTTGTTTGGCTTTGGTATTTTTTTTTTCTCATTGGGTGGTATTGTTGTTTGCTTGTTTTGATTTTTCATTTTTGGAGGATTTTTCTTTTTGAGAGAGAGAGAGAATACAAAAGTTGGGTGGGTAAGGTGAGGAAGGTCTGGGAGGAGTTGGCATTGGTGGGGGAGGGGGATACGAACAAAATATATTGTATGGGGGAAAAATTAAGGAAAAACAAAACAAAACAAAACTTTCCCACTCTCCATACCCTACTCTAATTCCTCTTGTGGTGCTTCTCCATACTCCTAAGGTTAGAGCTAATCATTTGCCTCTGCTCTGCTCTCTCCAGCAGAACACCGGCTCCCAGGGGCTGAGGTCTCCTTCTGTTTGCTGTTTCATCCCCAGCACCTCAAGCAGTGCTTAGGAGGCATTGGGAAATATTGATGAAAGGAATAGAGATCTTGGGGCCAGGGATAGAACTCAGTGGGTAAATGCACTTATCAGCAAGCTTAACAACCGGAGTTCAGTCAACCCCCAGGCCCACACGGTAGGAGAGAACAGACTTTCACAAGTTGTCCTCTGACTTCCACACACATGCTGTGGTACACGTGTACCTCTACATACACATATACAAATGAGTAAATGAATTAGAAAAAATAATAAAACAAAAGGAAGGGATCTAGCAGGGAGGGGGGGGGGGGGGGGCGGGGGGGCGGGGGCGGGGAGGATAAAAAAAAAACTATGTACTGAGTGCATGTGGATGTCAGCAACCGCAGGTGTGGTGGAAACTCTGGAGGTCACGTGACACAGAGTCCGCCAATCGGCACTCCGTCTCCTCCTTTCCGTGTCTGTGTACACTGAATGGAGAGTGCCTGCTGTGGGCCCTTGGAATCTCTCTGTGCGCTAATTACAGAAGACACTTGCTTGCAACCTCTTTTTTTATTTTGTGCTCCTCCGCTGCTTCGTTTGGTTTTGAACTCAGTCCCCCTCTGTTCGCACCTATGCCTCAGCTTGGACAGATCCCAAAATGAGGCTTCCAGTAGCTAGTTCTGTGGCTCCACCTCAGCTAATCCAGGCCTCCAGGGCCTAGCTAGTCCTCACTATCCTGGTTAGTTTTTATGGTCAACTTAACACAACCTAGAGCCACGGGGGAAGAAGGAACGTGGTATGGGATATTTGTACACTGTGTGATGGTGTACGGCTGTGATTGGTGCAATAAAAAACTGAATGACCGGGCCGGAAAGATGACTCAGTGGTTAAGAGCAGTGGCTGCTCTTCCAGAGGACCTGAGTTTGATTCCCAGCAACCATATGGTGGCTCACAACCATCTCAGAGAGATCTGATGCTCTCTTCTGGCATAAAGGCATATTTGCAGATAGAACACTCATACATAAAATAAATATTTAAAAAAAATGCTAGCCGGGCGGTGGTGGCGCACGCCTCTAATCCCAGCACTCGGGAGGCAGAGCCAGGCGGATCTCTGTGAGTTCGAGGCCAGCCTGGGCTACCAAGTGAGTTCCAGGAAAGGCACAAAGCTACACAGAGAAACCCTGTCTCAAAAAAAAAAAAAAAAAAAAAAAACTGAATGGCCAATATCTAGGCAGGAGGTATAGGCAGGATTTCTGGGGAGAGAAAAGGGGGGGAGGAGGAGGGGGAGGAGGAGGAGGAGGAGGAGGAGGAGGAGGAGGAGGAGGAATCTAGGCATGCAGGAAACACCAGGAAACACAGAGAATAAGAGGTGCAAGATGGAAGAGAGGTAACGTCCCATGACAGAACACAGATGAATAGAAATGGGTTAATTTAAGTTATAAGAGCTAGTTAGGAACAAGCCTAAGCTATAGGCCAAGCTTTCATGTTAATAAGAAGTCCCCATGCCATTATTTGGGAGCTGGCTGGCAGGGCAGAAAAAGACGTTACAGGAACTTGAATTGAAGACTTTTGCCTCAGTCAGACTAACTTGTGGAGCTCTTGACTGTGCCTATCACCACCTACCTACTGTGCCTATCACCACCCCTAAGTTGGTGGGCCTGACCTGTCTAAGAAAACTAGCTGAGCAAGTAAAAGAGATACCCAGTAAGTAGTGTTCTTCTATGGTTTCTGCTTCAGTCCCTGTCCTGACTTCCCTCAATGGTGGATAGTGACCTAGAAATATAAGCCAAATATACTCTTTCCTCCTCAAGTTTTATTGATCAGAGTGTTTTACTAAAGCAAACTAGACACCACCTTTACACATAAAGCCAGCCTACCCCTTTATCACCTCCAGCTTTTATAGAGACAAATCATTCATGATTATTAATATCATGCCGGGAAACCTATGCTATACTGGTTAGTTATCTGAACCAATAACCTTTTTAAATCAAAATAATTTGAATTATTTCTGTTGCAACCGAAAGAGTCCTGATCAGTATAATGGCAGATCCAGCAGTTATGTGGCTGAAGTCTCAGTCTAACATTCAGTTAAGATACAGACTAAGGACCTGGCAGAAACATCTACTTGTCTAGATTAGATCCTATTGGCAGGTATTGGATGGTGTGAATGAAACTTCTTGATACGCCGACAAACACCCAGAAGATTAAAAACCAAAGTTAATCATCTGGGTGTGGAGGTGCACACCTGTAAGCTCAGCACTTGGAAAGTAGAGGCAGGAGGACCAGCTCCACAATGTCATCTTTGCGGGCATCATTAGTTTACAGTCTAGGCTACCTACACATTGTCAAGAAAAGAATAAGCTTAACTCTAAAACCCCTACTGCCATCCCCTAGCTTAACATGCTTTCCTACCTCTGGTTGAAGACTGCAACTTCAATGTAAACACACCATCTGTACAGCCAGCTTAGACTAAGAGATCTGACCAATGAAGGAAGGATGTCAACAGCATGATTGAATTACTTCCGGTCTAGCTACAAGAAATCCACAGCAGAGCCAGGCATTGGTGGCACACACCTCTAATCCTACCACTCGGGAGGCAGAGGCTGGTGAATCTTTGTGAGTTCCAGGACAGGCTCAAATGCTACACAGAGAAACCCTGTCTCGAAAAACCAAAAAACAAACAAACAAACAAACCAGAAAAAAAAAAAGAAATCCATAACAGAAATCCACAAGCAGTTGCAGATCTTATTGGATCTGAATGGTATTAGAAAGTCTTCTGAAAACAGAGAGTCTGAAATTCCAACTAGATTTCCAAATTTAAAAGTCCCAACGAGATGGAATCTTCGCTGAGTGTTTTTACCAAGTAATTCTGGGCTTTGTTCCTGACATCATCATCCCACTGAGTCCCTCTAAGTCAAAAAAACAAAAGTAGTTCATAGGACATGCACATGTATGTGTATGTTTGTATATATATGTGTATGTGTATATGCATATGTGCATATGTATACACTGATCCTTTTTACATCATCCTTATCAAAAGACATAAAATACTCTTGTGAGAATAATGGGCTTTTAAAATCTCTCTCAAAGCACTATCGCAACATTAACTAAGTGAAAACCTCTGAAGTGTCCTTTTTAATGTATTTGCTTATCTCGTGTGTACGAAAGAATGTCTGCTCGTGTGTGTAAGTGCATCACTCATTGGCTGGGTGCCTGCAGAAGTTAGAGGAAAGCATCAGATTCCCCAGGAACTGGAGTCACAAGTGTTTGCGGGCCACCCTGTGGGTGCTGGGGATCGAACCCGGGTCCCTTTTAAGAGTAGCAAGTGGTGGGCTGGAGAGATGGTTCAGCCGTTAAAGGCTAGGCTCACAACCAAAAAAATATAAGAGTAGCAAGTGGTTTTCACCACTGACTCATCTCCCCAACCCGACATACATTTTTGTTGGTTTGTTTAATTTTTTTTAAATCTTCATCTCACTTGAAAACTGCCTGAGTTCTTTTTATGGTTTCCAGCATTCTATTTCAGAATGTGCTCAACTTGTATTTAAAGTATCTTCTCCCAAATGTCATCCCACTAGCTCACTCTGAACACTGTGTACCTCCAACCTACTCAATTTCTTCTGCCACACATGTGGGCTTCAGAACCAAACACGGTGGATCTTCTCTCTGCCCTTACTCTGGTTTTGGACAAGGGACATAGCCATGCCCACCCCTCATTCTGTGATCTGCTTCTTGAACTGTGAAGTTTGAAATGGAATTTCACATGCAGGCTCTGAACTCCGTGCCTTATTCCATTAGAATACCAGTTTCATAGAGACAAGGACTTTGTAGATTTAATGCTGCAGCTCAACCTCTAAAACAGTTCCAAACAGTAGCTTAATGCATATGTTACCACTGAATAAAGGAAGAAAGGTAAGGAGGAAGATTAAAGATGACTATGCTAGTTGTGACCAGCATCATTCTCTTTGACCAGCTGCCTCTGAAATGATGCTTAGTATCAGCACTTATGAACAAATGTGCACTCTGCTCTCAGGAACTCTCCACAACCCCCATCTTCTTTCCCACCATCTGACTTTAAAATTTTTTTTCTTAGTTCCTATTTCTACGACATTTGAAAATCTGCACACAAAACAAAGCATGAACGCTAATTAATGAATTGACTAATCAATATCAATTAACAGCCTAGCATTAGGTCTGCTGTAACGTAGGTCAGACAGCTTGGAGAACAGCCGTGGCGCTTGAAATTCCGAATCTGGCAAGATGCTTGAATGAGCTTGCCCACAATACTGATGCCTGCAAGATACAAACCTCTCCACACAGGAAGGAAAAGTGTATGCTTTTCAGTGTTGGAGAGTCTGTTCAATGACCCGGCAAGCAAAACCCAGAGTCGGAAGTATTTGCCACCAAGGACTGAGCAAAGTCCTTATCATTAGTTAAGGAAATCCGAGGATGTTCTCCAATCAGTATGAACTCCACAAGGGGAAAGTCCTTTGCCTTGAACACTTACTCTGCCATAACCACACCTCACCCGTCCTGACATTGTATTATTCCTCCATAATTATTTAACTGAGAGAATAATGAACCAGTCTTAGTTGGACAACAGGAACTAGAAAAAATTCTTATACCAAAACAACTCAACTTGAAAAATCCCAGTGGTTTAAGTACATATGCAGGGAGGATGTGGTCTCTCTGTCTTTTCCTGCAGATGACTTCATTTTCAGGTAACTCACACCTACCCAAGCTACATACTCTTGCAATCACAAGTAAAGGGGGGCGGGGACAGAAATGGAGAGGGATCTTTCAAAGCACGTGAATCTTAGGAAGCATGAAGCATGCTGCATACTACATGGCTTCCACTTGGACATCCTATTTGAGCCCCTAACTAGAGTTGAGATTTTTGAGAACATGTAAAGTACTGTCTACAGCCTCTTGGAG
>CABHPQ010174166.1:78814-102282 GCA_902168405.1 Peromyscus aztecus | reverse complement strand
GTGTGTGTGTGTGTGTGTGTGTGTGTGTGTGTGTGTGTGTGCTGTAAATGAAGAGAGTCTATGCCTCAGGAGCCTGGCAGAGCTGCCCTGGTGTGGGGAAGGGGGACCTAAGAGGCCCCTACCGGGGCTAGATCATGGCACCAGGTGTTGAGCCCATCAGAGAGACCAGGGTGGGCCATTTCTGTTCAGTAGGCACTCAGGGATCTTCTCCAAGAATGAGAACTCCCTTTCATTGAACATGGACTCAGGACAAGTGTCACCATTGATCTTCACTGTCAGCGTGGCTGATTCTGAGCCACCCAGGAGACACACCTCTGTCGGTACCCATGAGGGTGTTTCCAGAGAGCTTTAACTGAACACGGGCGGCACCAGCACATGGACTGGAAGTCTGGATGGGCAAGCTGAGCACCAGCAACCATCTTTGCTCTCCGACTACAGGGTGTGTTTCTGCCCATGCCTTCCTCGCTATGATGGACGGTACCCTCAGACCGTGAGCAGAAATAAACTCCCCTTGCTGTGAGCTGCATTTGCAGTTGCTTTCCACAGAAACCAGAGCAGCACTAATCCACAGAGGGCAGATGGGCAACTGAGGAAAACCCCAATGGCACCAGTGTGGAAGAGAGCACACGTGTGTGAGTAACACTTGAGCCTTGGCTGGGAAGCTGTGAGGGAGTGTTGCTCAGGTGAGTATGCGTGTGCCTGCGTGTGCATGTGTGCATGTGTGTGTGCGCGTGCATGTGTGCACCGGGGGACTGTTGCACTGATACCATCAGTAGCTTGAGGCAGGAAGGTGACTTGTACGGGACCTCCAGACCCCAGCCCTGGCATGGAGGATAAAAGAACGAATGAGCCTGACCAGGGAAATCTGCATCTCCTCACCCTGTCAGCAGAATCGCGTTGGGCCCCTCGGTAGCTGGGTGAAGGTCTGAGGTTCCCAGGACCCCGGTAAGCTTTGGTAAAGCTGTGGAGTGAAGCCCACCATGAGCCTGCTCCATGGTTCCTTTAGAGCAGTGGTTCTCAACCTTTCTAAAGCTGCTCCCCTTTAATACAGTTCCTTAGGTTGTGGGGACCCCCCAACCATGAAACTATTTTGCTGCTACTTCATAACTGTAATTTTGCTACTGTTATGAATTGTAATGTAAATATCTGATGTGCAGGAAATCTGATATGTGACCCCTCACGGGATGAGAACCCATTTGGATGGGGTGCTTCCCCACTCAGCATCCTCCCTTCCCAGGCCTAGGCCTTGCTTGAGCTAGCCCTCCCCTCTCCCGTTGTTTGAAGTTCCAGGCTAGACCCATTTCCTAAGGGGAAGTTGGAGGCCCAAGGGGGTTGGGGTCAGAATGCATGCAGAATGCATGTGATAACAAACAAAACCGGCTGACAGCTCACCTGCTCTTTTCCTCCTCCAGTTGGGAACGCAGTTTCTCTTCCTGGAGGTCAGGCAGGGAGGGTGTGATCGTGTTCTCTGAGATTCCTGGAGGAGGGAGATGCCAGTGGGTTACAGCAACCAAGAAAGGCAGAAGGGAAAATACGATGGGGCCAGTAAATATGACGAGTTCAAGGGCATCCAAAGACAAAGGGGGTCCTGGGAGTTCCTTCGGGAGCCTCTGGGTGGCAGCCTCAGCTCGGCCTCAGAAGCAGCTCCCCTTGTGTTCTCCCACACCTGGCATCTGTCCCTGGAGGGGACTATCCCACATCCCCTCTTCTTCCCTGCACTCAGGTCCTCTGGGGTCCATAGGGAAGAGGTGACCCGCACTTCCAAGCCCTTTCTGGACCAAGAAGAGGGCGTTGGCTCTGACCGCCTCCCTGTGCCTGCACCAGTTCGGCTGCTCCAGGCTCAGAACCCTGGGTCTTGTTCTCCACCTCCATATAAGGCTGAGTTTTTCAGGCTGATCAGTGGAGGTGATATGAATCTTCATCCTTTATGACCAGAGACAGAACCAGTGGTGGGGTGTCTGGGCAGGCCTGAGCCCTTCAGTGGGGCTGACTGGTGGCTGTGACCTGCCTAGATGCTGACTCTTCTGTGTGGGTACCTGGCTATAACTGGGGAGCTCCTGGTACCCTCCTAGCTCATCTGCTAAACCTCTGGCATGGGGGGTGGGGTGGGGTGGGTGTGGGGTGGGGTGTCTGCCATTGGGCAGGGCTTCTTAGTCCACACAGAGGCACCACAAAGCCCAGCAGAGTGAAGGCCTCCCTTACCTACCCCTCCCTGGCTCCGCCCCTGCCCTCCAGCCCTGCCCTTCCCTGAGAAGTGCGACCTCCCCTGCCACAGAATGAAGGTCTCCCCCTTCCCAAATCCTGCTCTCTCACCTCACCCCCCACTCCTGTCCCCCAACCCCTGCACTTTCTGAACACCGTCAGACTTAATCCTGGTGGCAGTTATTTGAGGCAGCATCCCTCCAGCGTTGCTGATGAGGCTACAGGGGGCTAATCTGCCAAGTCCTGCGGCTAACTTCCCGATCCCCATCTTTGTGGGTGCCAGGGTCCTGGATTCCAATCTCCTTCTACAACATTTTATTCATTGACTATTGTGTGGGTGGGGGAAGTGCACACGCGTCATGGCGCACACGCAGAGGTGGCGGCAACTTTACGGAGTCGATTCTCTCCTTCCACTTTTAACCAGGTTCCAGGGATTGAACTGAGGCCTGTGTGTCAAATGCTTCACCCACCCCCCCCCCCGTCCAAGCCATCTCACCAGCCCAGCATCCCTGGGGGACGATCATTTGCTTTCTGTTCACAGACAGGCAGCGGCTGGCAGCTCCGCGCTGCACAGGAGAACATGTTTCATGGGTCGCAGCTATTTCCACCAATTTTGAGTGGAGACTGTCCCTACTAATGTCCCCTTTCATCTCCACACGGGCTTTTTGGAGCAGCACAGGATGTCTTTTCTATTCTGAGGGTCCTTTAAATATTCACCACCACCACACTCCCTGAGTCTGGAGTCTCATTCGCAGGCTGGCTTGCCCACTTTCCTCGCGTGGAGGTTAGGGACCTCGTTACTGCCTAATTAGCTCATTTCGAAAGCAGAGACCTGGTATAACAGCCCATCTAGGGTGAGAGATGCAGGGTGGAAAGGGGCTCCTTCCAGCTGTTAAATATATAATTTCAGGCCAGGGAACTAGCTCAGAGGGTGAAGCCCTTGCCATGAAAGCAAGAGGACCTGAGTTTGAATCCCCAGAGGCACAGAAAGCTGGTTGCGTAGTGTGCATCCTGGGGTGAGAGCGTGGCTGGAGGCTCATGGTCCAGCTAGCCTGGCATCCACAGCAGCGAACAGTAAAAAGGCGGACCCTGTCTCAAACAAGCTAGAAGGCAAGAACACCCACGTTTGTTTCCAACCTCCACCTCCATGTGTGTGCCATGGCATGCACCTGCCCACATTCGTACCCACACAAATATCACACACACACACACACACACACACACACACACACACACACACACACATTGGACATGGTGGCACACCTTGTAATCCCATCATTTGGAGGCTGAGGCAGAAAGATTAAAAGTTTGAGGCCACCCTAGGCTGCACATTGAGATTCAAACCAGCTGGGGCTATAGGAGACCCTGGTTCAAACAAAACCACCCTCCAGAAACCCCAAGTAATTCCATCTATTTCTGCAGCAGGTTAGTTACTAATGCTGGCCGTTTACTGAATGCCCTCTGATTAGGTCCTCTATGTACCACCAAGTCCTCAGAATAACCACGCATGGACGTCACTCCCAACTCACTGCAGTTAGATTTCCTGTCTAGGGGTGGGGGAGGTCCATACACAACACAGGTCACACATCCAGGAAGGGGCAAAGCTACGGTGTGAATCAAGGGAAATGCTTATGACAGCTCTCTCCATCATGGCCCCTGTGGCCCTCTGTTAAGCTTGTGGTTAGACGAAAGTCTTTTGTGCTTTTCACAAGTGGCGGCCCCAATGTACCCTGCCCCAGCGGGCTGACACTGACCCCGACTGCGGCACTCCACACTTACTGGGACTCTGGCCTGCAGAGAGGCCTCCATCCCAAGGCTTCACTCTCCTTCCCTCCTGACTGCTTCACTGATGCATGGACACATATGCTAAGTGGTTACTAGTCTGTCTTATCTCAGCAGAACCAATTACCCTCTTCCTTGCGCTAGGTAAGCAGGTATCTTCTGTCATCCTGGCTGAAGATGACACTGCCATCCCCTGGGAACATTTTATCAGCCTTATGAGGCTCAATGCTGGTCTTTATTATCCATGATCCTCCCTGACCTCCAAGTCACAGGTGCAGAGTTTAGAGGTGGAAATGGGGCCCTTCTGTTTTCTGTGTCTTCCCCTGGAGCCTTGTTTAGAGGCTGTGTACAGGACACACTTGGATTCTGTGTTTACTTGATGACTCTGTCTTTGAAAAATGGCAGATGTGCAACACAGAAGGTGGTGTATGAACCCCAAATGACAGTGGACCTTTAAATGGTCAGGACACTTCCTTCCCTAAGAGTTCTGGGCCCATCTGTCTTGCGGCCTGCTGACACAGAGCTCTGCCTCATCTTCCCTCTTTTAACACCTTTGACCAAGGGCAAACCAAGGGCACACAAGGGACTCAGTGCCAGCCTGCTCTGGAGCGATGGCTGCGGGTACTGGAGCTAGCAGAGAGGCGGCAGAAGGAGGGGGGAGGGCTCTGGCTTTGTCTGGGAGGCAGCCTCGAGGACTGTGCGGGTGAGAAGGGGGATGAAGCGACGAGTCCCAACATGGACTCACGGCCCTTCCGCAGGAGGCGGGCTCCTGCCTTAGTCCATGGTGTGTGGTGTTTCTGTGGGCACACTGCAGGTGTGTGTGATGTCCAGGAGCCATAGGTCCGGGGGATCCTCCTGAATGTGTCTGATACAAGTATATAGACTAACGCCAGCTGTTGCCGGCTCAGTCCTGGGGTCCAGGTCAATGTGTGCAGCCTCATTCGACATCAGCACCACAGGCTTCTACTGCTCTGCTCAGTGGACCGAGGACCAGCATGGCTAGGGAAGGGTGCAACCACAGGCTCTGGCCCTTCCTTCACTTGCTTAACAAATGTGCGTGCGTGCGTGCGTGCGTGCGTGTGTGTGATGGCGTGCATGTGGAGGTCAGAGGACAACTTTGTGCTGTCATTTCTCTCAGGTTGTCAGACCTGCACAGCAAGTACCATTCCCTCCTGAGCCTTCTCACTGCCCCTTCAGAAATGTTTGTTTAGTGCTGACAATGGGCCTGCCCCACTCCAGGAGGAATAATTTTAGCGATGAAGACAAACCTCAATCAACAACAAAATCAAGTCTGCAATGTAATACAGTAGGTAGGCTGGAAGACAAGCTGGACAAAAATACAGAGTGCATGGAGCGATGTCGAGGGTGGCCTCTTGGACAGTAGGGCCGAGACCTGCAGAGATTAAGGGCCTGGGAAGCACATGGAGGGCTCAAGGCGCGAGCCTGCTTGGTGCCTGTGAGGAACAATGAGAAGGCCTGTGTGTCTGGGGGAGCGGGTAAGGCAGAGGACAGTGGGAGCTGAGGTCAGTGTGGAAACTGAGGCCGAGTGTGGTTGGCCATGGTAAGGACGCTGGCAGTGAGACCCATGGGGGGCTGAGGGGACCACGGTGGTGGTGGTGGGGCGGCCCCTTTAGTCCTTCCAGGCTGATCTGAGACAAAGTTATTCTGCAATGAAGAGCAGCTCCTGTGTGGTGGTGCCAGGGTTCGCTAAGCTGAAAAGATCTGGGAAAGAGGGCTGGGACAAGGGACCTCAGGCAGTTGGCATGAAGGCACAGCATCCCCGAGACACAAGCTACCCACATTGTCCCAGACGAGCGAGTCTGAGGCCAAAGGTGACCTGAGGCCAAAGGTGACCTTCTAGCTTGTTTTGTAGACTGCATTATGACCCACTGGGAGACAGGAGCCAGCCCCTGGGAAGAGGAGCCTGGGCTGAGGAGTCAAATGAAGAGGAGCGGGAACAGATGAGCGAGGACAGAGGGGAGAAAAAGGGCATTGAACTTGTAGGTCTTTGTTCCCACTGCAAGCCTGGCATGGACAGAAACCCCAGTCACCTGACAGGGGGAGCCTTTCTTTCAAAGACAGGATTCTGGCTGGGACGGCAGCACAGGAAGGGTTAGCCGAGTGACCTGTGAGGTCCCAATAATGAGCAGCTGGCTCCAAAGCAATACAAAAAAAAGTCAGAAGAAAGGGTTTGGTTTTACCCTGGTGGCTCTCTTTCTGGATGTCACACAAGGAGGAAGCCCTAAGCAGCTGAGTAGCAAAATCAGGAAGCCAGAGGGTGGGGCATTCAATTCCTCCATTGCTGGGAGCCAGCCAAGATGTGGGCCCCTCTGCCTGAGCTGGTTCTGCTGGGGAGGTCTCTAGCTCCTCTTTCTGCTTCTCCACACCCTCCCACACTCCACACAGTTATCTGATGCCTGAACTGTACAAAATCTCATTTCTCTGGTTCGGTGGCTCTCGACTGGGGGCTCATCGAAATCACTTATGGAGCTTGTCAACGGCGCAGCAGCTGGGCTCCGCTCCAGATCTGCTGAGTTCAGATTTGTCAGCATGTCCCCTGGAGGTCCTGATGCCACCCCTTGTTAAGGAACCAACTAAGGCTTTGGACCTTTCCACTACCAGCGCCTGTGCAGGAGTTCCGGAGACCAGTGGACCTGCGCAAGGGATGGTGTGTGAGGGGTAGTGTGTCCGCACAGCCCCAGCTTGCCCTGCGGACACTGAGGGCCACTGCGACGAAGGGGGACAGAGCTGGGGGATCTGCAGCGAGGAACACACTCTCTGTGAAGCCAGAGCTGCCTGCAGTTGGCCTTCATTAGGTGCTTGTCAGGATCTGTGTAGTGCTATCCACTCGCGGCTGTAACTACACCTCAGGTAGTCAACTATGAAGTCTCCACAACTCCTGTGCCACATGGGACTTGGCCTTGAGGAGGGTTAGCGTCCGTCTGGTTTCAAAGCTGGAGTTGGAAGCAATTTCAGTGATGAAGGGAGTCACAGGCAGCTCACTGAAGTCCGTATTGACTTACCCAAAGTGGGTAAAGGTGGTGCTCTTCCCCGTGAATGACTTTCAGGTCTGCAGCAGGGCCAAAATGAAATCTCGGTCTCTTCCCAGGCACTGGCTGGTCAAGACTGCCCTTTCCTAACCAAAATACGACAACCTGTGCTAAGCCCCCACTGGACATGCGCAGCTCACTCACTGGATATGAGCAGGGGTCTGCCACAATCCAGGTCATTTCATGGGACTCCTGGCAGCAACCTGTCCCCTCTTCTTGACCATACTAGAGGTACTCAGGCAGGCAACACTGACAATTCCAACCATGTTGTGAAGCTGAGAGGGACCCTCTGGGCTTCCGTAGAGTATAGGCTGTGGGGCCTAGCCTAGCTGTCACTTGGCCAGGAGCCAGAATGGGAGGGGGCAGTGGGCTCTGTTGTTCTCCCTTACCAGACAGGGTATTGGGGCAATGACGCATTTCCTTAGCTACCCAGTGAATTCTTTCAACACCCACTCTGGGTCTCATTGGACTAAACTGCCTTGCAGAGCCATAGATCACTCAGCCTCATCTTGTTTGAGGAGTCGAAGTGTCTCCTCTTATGGAGATTAATGGTGCCAAAGGCTCAGTCACCGCAGTGGTCAGCAAGCATCTGGCTTCCCAATCAGACCGTTTCCTGTGTAATGGCTCACATTTATTGTCAACTGGAGTCATCACACCGACGGTGCTCAGTGCCATCATCCATCTTGGTATTGGCTCTGTGGAGTACCTTAGCGGCACACGGCACACCTGCACTTCAGCTGTGATGAGGAAGCCCGTGGTCACATGCTTGGCAGTTCCTGGGACACCATCATCCTTGCCCCACATTCCCCGCACACACTGCCTGTCATCCCTCAGGGAGAAACAGATGATCTTTGAGAGGAGAAAGGTGATACTTTAATACAAACACAAATATCTGTCCTGGGGAAAATCACAGGCCAGACAGCCCCTCTGGCTCTTCTGTGGGGATAATCTTCCTCTCTTCCACCCTGGGCTGCTGCTGCCCCAAATCACATGCCTGGAATGGCTCTCTTCCCACTCCTCACCATGTTCCTTGAGGAGGCAGGCCACAGAGAGGGACAGTATGCACACGGTCAATCATCTACATGAGGGAGACCCTTGGAATACTCCATCCTCAGGAAAGACATTCTTCATCCAACATCCTTGCTTGAGGTTGGCTCCGTGGTCACCCCTGCTCAACTGGGAGCTCTCTGCCACTCACATCTGTTCACAGACTTTTCTGCACTCACATCTTTCCAAGATTCTCTAATCTATCGGGTGGTGGTGGCACACACCTTTAATCCCAGCACTCGGGAGGCAAAGGCAGGCGAAGCTCTGTGAGTTCGAGGCCAGCCTGGTCTACAGAGCGAGATCCAGGACAGGCACCAAAACTACACAGAGAAACCCTGTCTCAAAAAAACAAAAACAAAAATAAAAAAACAAAAACCAAGATTCTCTAATTTATCTATAATCCTCTCTCCAAACACCTCTTCACAATCCTTCATGTCTCCAAGACACTTCTTTCAAAGTACTGTATATCTCATAATTCTCCCTCCAGGTGCTGGAGAGATGGCTCAGTGGTTAAGAGCACACACTTCCAGATGACCTGAGTTCAGTTCTGAGCTCACAACTGCCTATAACTCTAGACACCCTCTGCTGGCCTTCCTGGACACTGCACTCATGTACACATATCCTCACACAGACAATAAATGCACATAATTAAAAATAACAAAATAAATACTCTCTCCTCCCCTTTCAGATTCATGGACCCATAGTGACCACATGGCTGTATCACAGCGGTTTCCCAGAGGAAATAAGTAAGAACTCGACATCCTGAGAACCGGTTTTCTCTTTTCCAGTGGGACCCAGCCAACATGGCTGCCATGCTGTCAGATCATGCAGGTCTTTAGGCAGTGTGGTTGCCTGTGCCAAGGAGTGATTCAGGCATTCTCTCTTACGAAGATCTGAGTGGCACTGAGGTTGGCCAATCCCTTGACGGACTTTTTGGGGAAGTTTAAAGGATTTAGGAATTGAGTTGAGGACTCTTAATGAAGCTGTTTCTTGTTTCTTTGGTTTATTTGGCAACCATTTATCACACCCTGGAGCCACAGATGGGCTCCATGGTGGAACACACTGCAGAACCGCCACATCACCAAGCAGGCAAGAGTTGGCTGAGCAGCCCAGATTCTCATGTAACCTAAGACAGGGCCAGAGCAGGTGCCCTGGGGAGAACTAGACATTTTCCGAGCTGGGCAGTGGTGGTGCACACTTTTAATCCCAGCACTCAGGAGGCAGAGGCAGGTGGATCTCTTAGTTCGAGGCCAGCCTGGTCTACAAAGCAAGTTCCAGGACAGCCAGGGCTGTTACACAGAGAAACCCTGTCTCCCAAATCCAACCAACAACAAGAAGACATTTCACTCCAGGCCACGTCGAGGGAAGTGTGTATGGAGATATGTTCTCTTCCCTCAGCAAGTGGGGCTTGAAAGAGAGCAGTGAGAAGCTTGATGGGAAGCCCATGCCCAAGTGTGCCTGAGTGAGAACTGAACTCTAGAGTCATGGCTGATTTCTGTGTGGAAAGAGACCTTGGATTATGAAAGCTGCTCAATTAAACCACCTTATACATTTAAAAAATATCTTGACTTCAAAATTTAATTCAAAAGATATGTTAATTTGGGAGAGAGGTTCTGTTTTTATTTTCATAGGAAATGAGAGGCTATGGATTCATTCTGGTTTGATCAAGGAAGACCCCCTGAAATCGTCTCTACACAGACATAAAGAACTAAACCTAAGAACAACAACAGGACAGAACAAGGGGACCAGACCCCAGTAAAAATGGCCGGATGATTGAGCATCCCAGACAGCCTCCAGGCTCCTGACTGAGATGACCCAGCCTCACAGAATACTCCAGTCAAGACTTAACAATTATCCAGATTTTCTCAGGGTCCCCCAAAGATTACCAGTGCCCAGCAATCAGCAGGAAGTAGTCTAGAAAACTACGCCCACATTCCCAAAATATTGGTTATAAATATTTGGTTTCATTTAAAGGGGGTTGGTTACAAATTGTTACTGATTATAGTCAATCTCTTTCTAAAAGAAGAAAGGGAGATATGATATAGAAATGATGGGAAAAAAGGGTAGATTATAAGGCAAAAAACAACTATTAATCTTAAATATTTTACATTGGTATGGATTTTAGTTTATTGATACAAATTTAAAGTTATTTCTGTTATACTGTATGTATGTTCCTACTCTTATTTGGAGTATTATGTTTATGCAGATCAATTAAAAATGTAAAATATAATTAAGAAATACGGATTAATAGTCATCTATAATAGTCAAACATATAGACATGTTAGGTATGTTTTCAAGCACCAATTTACTTCAAAGGAAGATGATAGGCATCAAAGAACCTCCATATGGATTTGCTTTCTTTATGGCAAAAGCTAGCCATTTGGGCAAAAAAGCTGCCCTTACCTCAATTGCTGACAATATACTATCCAAACTGGACCAGCAGGAAACAAGAAAAGGTGATTGCCAAACTTTGCCAGGACAAGGTAGGACAGTCCTTCAAAATTCCCTGCTGCACAGGAAAGTCTGTCAGATATTCTAGGCCTGAAGCCTAGAGTTGGATGACCCAATGTTGCAGAGGAACTTTGGGTGACTGTCAGGAAGCCTGATGTCCCTGTCATTAGGTAACATTTAATCCTTCTGGAGTCTTTGATGGAGTTAATGACTAAATAGTTAAACTTACAGTTTGCCCTAGTTATGATAGAAAACAAATTAGGTAAAAAACTTTAGACTTACCAAGATAAGATAGATAATAGAGTATTTTCTCTAATGTTGCCAAATACAAACTGACTAGATATTATAACTGTAATTCTTACTTGATAACTGTTTTGTTGTATATAATTTTACTATGTTAAAATTAAAACCTTCCTTTTTTAATTAGACAAAAAGTGGGAAATGCTGTGGAATAATCCTTCTGTACACTGTGTGAATATATGTTGCTATGATTGGTTTAATAAATAAGCTGACTGGCCAATATCTGAACAGGATAAAGCTAGGCAGGAGAGCCAAACTGAGAATGAGGGGATGAGGAAGGGTGGAGCCAGAGGAAATGCCTGCCAGACGCAGAGGGAGCAGGAGATGAACATGCCATGCTAACAAAGGTACTGCCACGTGGCAGAGTGTAAATAAGGAATATGGGTTAACTTAAAATGTAAGAGCTACTTAGGAATAAGCCTGAGCTATTGGCTGAGTATTTGTAATTAATATAAGCCTCGGTGTGTTTGTTTGAGAGCAGCTGCGGGACAGGAAAACTACCTACAAATTTCAAGTAAGCTGGTTCCAGCGCACCCTTAGATCCTCCAGCACACTCCAGGAGACAGATCATTTTTAATAAGGCTCCCTGGGTGGAGCGGGACCCCAGGAAAGGTAAAGGAGCAGGCCACTGCTTCCTCGAGCTTTGTGACAGGTCTTTTTCTATTCCATCCACTTCTCAAATTCACCTCTTTTGTCCCCTTCTTTTCACCCTGGGGAACTGACTGGTGTAATGGTGGCCTTCCTTTGCCTGGTATTCTGCCTAGGACCAGTCAATGGGGACCATTAGTAGGCGACTGTGAGGAGGGAGAAGACAGAAGTCAAAACAGCTGAGGAGGAGATGTCTCTACAGGGTCAGGACTTGACTGTTACATTCAAGGTTCAGATGTGTTCTATACCTCCCTTCCTAGCTTCATGTTCCAGTTCCTGCTCAATCTTTGTACCCCTTGGGCCTGGGGGTGACAACTCTTCCTGCCTTGCTGTTTGTTAGTATCTCTGGGGTGCTATGTCCACCCTTGTGACTTTGCTACGCTCACCTACACCTTATGAACAGGCCTTTGTTCAGTCTCCTTCACGACACCCGATATGAATACTACCATTTACTACTTGCCAGGACCCCTGGCCACATCAGGTACACTGTCCAAATAAGTGCATACCCTCAAGTCAAAGACGTGCTGGTAGAGGAACTCCAGAGACCCCAAAGGAGGAAGAGTCAGGTCACAGCCATGAACAACAGTACCAGACAGGAGACATTGATGTCAACCGACCTTCTTCCCAGCCCCTTCTTGTGGAGATGGAGCCTTAGTGGGTGGCATGAGTAAGGGAATGAAGAGTGAGAGAAGCTGACCACAGACACAGTTGGCCTTAGCTGGGTTTAAGAGAGGGAAGCCTTATCTTTGAGAGAAATTCAAATTACTAGAACTGCAGTTAAACATACCCATTTTAATTGGTTGCTTTTCTGATTAACAGTCACTTACCAATTGAATTGTGGGGTCACTCAGTTTCTGGCTGAGATATAGAACAAAGACCTCATGTAAACATGAGAGAGATAGAGCTAGACAGACAGATAGATAGACAGATAGACAGACCAAGATAGTGATATTCATGTGTATATCCCCCGTGCCGTTCGACATGCTGGATATGCTATCTGCAGCTATTAAGCCCACTAGCAATGACCACATGCTTGGAGGCAAAAATGAGAACTGGTACATTCACACTTTGATCTTTAAGTAAAGTGATCCTGACGTACCATAGTGAGGAGATTAAGATGAATTTGAATAGGACTGGGATTCTCACTTTATTATCAAGTCAACCATCACAGTGATTCCACAAAAACAGTAATTTCTGTTTAAGTTCTGAACCCTCGGAGTCTAATCCTTCATTGAGCTCTGGGGATTACCACAAGCCATTTCAACAAAGCTCAAAGTATGGTCTGTGCTACCACTATATTTGGAAAACTCTAAATAATTTAACATAGTTGTTTCCATTCTTATTTCTAAATAAACCATTGCAGAGTTGGTGGGAGCCTTTTGGCAGCCAGCACCGTGCGCTCTCCTCCACATCTCCCCGAGGATGTCAGGATTCTGAAGCATGCCATCAGCCTTCTCTTCAGGGTTCAGTTTCTCACTGTGTATGTACAATGTCCCCTCAGCACCATAGAGCAGTGCAAAGCCACACGTGATGGGTAAGGAAAAAGAGAGGATCTAAAGTTGGGTGGTAAGGAAGCAGGGTGGGTCTGGGAGGAGGTGCGGGAGATGGTGAATATAGTCAAAACTCATTGTTCGAATTCTCAAAGATCTAATTAAAATAAAGAGCAGGACTGAGGAGCTGCCTCAAGTGGGTAAAGCACATGCTCTGTAAGTGTGAGGACCTGAGTCCAAATCCCCAGAACCATGTAAAGTCAGATGTGGTAGCTTAAATCTTTAAGCCCGGCACTTCTGTGGTGAGCTGGGAAGCTGAGACAGGAGGATCCCTGGAAGCTTATGGATGAGTTAGCCCAGTGAGTGCATGAATGAGCTAGCCCGGTGAGTGCATGGATGAGGTAGCCTGGTGAGTGCATGGATGAGCTAGCCCACTGAGTGCATGGATGAGCTAGCCTGGTGAGTGCATGGATGGGCTAGCCTGGTGAGTGCATGGATGAGCTAGCCCACTGAGTGCATGGATGGGCTAGCCTGGTGAGTGCATGGATGAGCTAGCCTGGTGAGTGTATGGATGGGCTAGCCCACTGAGTGCATGGTTGGACTAGCCTGGAGAGTGCATGGATGAGCTAGCCTGGTGAGTGCATGGATGAATTAGCCTACTGAGTGCATGGATGAGCTAGCCCAGTGAGTGCAGTAGCGAACAAGAGGGAAGGTGAGACCCAGCCCCTGTGGCTATCCTCTGCCTTCCACATATGCACTTGGCATGTAGTGTAGCACGCATGTGCCCTCTCACACATGCAGACACACAATATACATGCATACAGATGCACACATACTAAGATTGGAAAAAAAGAAAAACCAAAAAGCAATTTCTTGGCCTCAAAAGAGGTTGCACAGGGTCCTCTTTGTAAAGGCTTGAGGGACTGTTATACCCAGACATGTTTCAAGCACAAAACACCTCCCACTCTTCACAAATGAATAGCACTAAAAAACTAGGAATTGCACAAAAAGACAGTTTCTGGAGCTCGACTTTGCTCCACAGTCTGCGCACCTCAGCAGTGCCCTTTCTTCTAACCACTGTGCACATCTGAGTTTTCACATTGCTAAGGTGGATCTACTGTATGCATTTTCTATTCCAGTTTTCACTGGACCAATGCCCCAGTCCCAGCTTGTTTTGCTGTTGCCAAGTGAGGACCTCTGAGTTTTTTGTTTTGTTGCCTGACTTGCTTGTCTCTCTATAGTGAAAACAGTGCATGATGAGCATCTTCCTGGACTCATCTGTGACATCATCTTGTGTGAACATTCCTAGGAAAAGCAAAAGATTGCCTGGGAGCAATCAGTTTATGTCTTCTTCTTAACCGAATGTTACCAGATCACCCCACATGGTTGTTTATAGAGTTTAACCACACAACTCACATCTCCCTATTTCTCTTTTCCCCCATCTCCTCATCCCCTCACACTTCATCTTTCTCTCTTTTTTGATCTTTCTCTCCTTCCCTCATCTCTTCCTCAGCTCCCTGTGGAGGCCCAAATTACTCAGGGTCAGAGAATCTGAGCTTCCTTTACCCAGCAGGGCTGCAGAAGGGGATGATTTGACCAGGGGTGTGGTTACCAGGTGTTTGGAAGGGTCTATACTTGGCTGTGTGGTGTGCTTTGATCTAGCAAGTGGGAGGTCTTTTGCCCCGCCCCTTGGCATTGTTATAAAAAGCCCTTTTGAAGAGACAGAAGGGACTGTTGAATTTTGACCCTGGTCCTCCCGAAGCTATGCTGTGTTTCTGTCTTTCTCCTCTTGCTATCTTCCTATCTAAAAGTTTCTCATCCCTCTCTGCTCCTCATAGGAGCACTTTTAAAAGGTGGGAACTGGCCTACACCTCCCCCTGAATAGACCCTGCTCTGTGGAAAGTTACTGCTGCTCACGGTGCCTTGAAGCACTCTTACACTGCATGCTTTGGTAAGTACCTGGTTTTCCACAACAGCTTCCTCATGGCTCCCTGAATGGACATCAATATTTTTATCAGCTCTTTGGGGAGATTGAGAAAGTTTGTTCCAACTCCATGACACATGGGCAGGGGCTTTCTTGGGCCTAGATCTGTCCATCACAAATGGCATTTTTTTTTTTAATGTGCAAGGGAAGGAATAGACATATGGAAGAGCCATCTGTAACTTGTTCTAGGCTAGAAGATGAAGTCAAGAGGCTAGTGTTTTGTCTGCTAGATGCTCGGTTAAACGTCTAATTAATCCAAATGAACACATATGAGGTCTATGTTGGCAGAAAAGATGGTACTGACAGCTAGCAGCTCCGTCACGAGCAGCACAGTGCTCAGAGGACGAGACGGCCCCATTCCCGGCTCGGCAGCATTTCTGCAAGGAAGCATGGCTGTGTCAGGGAGCAGATGTGGTGACGTCACCAGCCCTGGCAGTGGTGCCAGTGGTGCGGACGGCTCAGAGCCACTGTTGGCTCGGTGTGAGGGTGTGCCCACTGCCTGGACATTTGGTTCCTTTGGTCCCCTGCCATCATGTCAGAGTTCATCATGATCTGCTGAGCATCTGCTGTGTTCATGCCTATCACATATACACACCATTGAAATGCAGGCCAGCTCTGGAGCACGTACTCTTCTGTCCCCTAGGGACGAGGAAAGGGATGCTCAGGAGGGCTGATAGACCAAGGTCACAAGACCAGGAGATCACAGAGGTGACATGCTTCTTGTCCTTCTTCTGATCCTGAGGGGAAATGGTCAGCTTGATTGTCAAATATCATTTCCCTGTGAATCTGTGAAGGTATTCCCAAGTGGACTGAAGACAGAAGAGCTATCCTCACCAATGTGGGCAGGCACCATTGAATCCGTTGAGGATGTACTATAGAGAAGTCTCTAGGTCAGGTTAACTTCCTCTCTGTGCTTTGATGGAGGCATCTGACATCTTCCTATGGTCATCAGAGCTTCTGGTTCTCAGAAGTGAAAACTCAGACCAGAGCTTACAGTACTGCTGTCCCTGGTCTTCAGTGTTCAGGTTTGTACTGGCACCACACTGCCCTGCTTCACTGAGCCTTCTGCTTGCAGAGGAACTGCAGGTCACATGACGCCTCTGCCTTCCTAACCAGTCCTTCATAATCAGCCCTTCCCTGTGCTCAGCCTCTATCCACTTGCTCTGCTTTCCTGGGAGCCCTGGCCAGCACTCGGGATGCAGGATAAGTACCTTTGCCTTTGAGAGACACTGCAGCTCAAGACCGGCGCCAGGCCAGACACACTCTTCAGTTCTCCACAGTCCTAGGAAGGACATCCGAACGGATGCAGGAGACTCAAGTCACGGCCTTGGACAGTGTGTAGGAAAATGTGCTGAGGCCTCCTCAGCTCAGCCTTCGTCTTGAGCCTAGAAATTCGTCAGTGGCCCCCCAGTCACTATACCTCACCCTGTATTCTCACACACAACTATGGACTGGAATCCACACAAACGATGAGGCTTTGGTTATTGGTTATTGGTCTCAGAGAATTCCCTGTTTGTTTTTGGAACCTCTGAAGTGCCATCCAAGGAATCAACATCCTGCCACTTGTTTCTGAGAGGGTGGATGATCTATAACTGATCCAAGGCCTCACATGTGTCCTAAGGACAGCTGCACTCACAGAGGTTATACTCTGGTGCTTGAGGGCCGGAAAGGACAAGAAAGCCATGAGCCATCATCGGTGAATGCAGCCAAGTCTCAGGGGCTGTGCTGGGTACAAACATCTCATTTTACAGATGAAAATGGAGTCCAGGCCCAGAGCCCCTTAGCAGCCTGACACATTTGTAAGGCAATTCTGTAATGCTATAGACCTCACTGGTGCATCAACAGATGCTGTGGGGACCCAGTGCGGTGTCCCCATCACTGGGCTGGGTGCTGAAGAAATAATTTGGGCTTGCTAGGCTCTTCATCATCTCGACATTAGCTAGACTCATCTGAGGAAAAGGACCTCTTAGACTGTCCTGTGGACAAATCTGTGGGGAG
Organism: Peromyscus aztecus; assembly: GCA_902168405.1. NCBI lineage: Eukaryota > Metazoa > Chordata > Mammalia > Rodentia > Cricetidae > Peromyscus > Peromyscus aztecus. The sequence goes on along the minus strand of CABHPQ010174166.1, from coordinate 85,330 downwards.
TTTTCTTAATTGTTGATTGAAGTGGAGGTGCTCCCATTGTGGGCGGGGCCACCCCAGGGCAGGTTGGGCTGTTTAAGCAGCAGGTTGAACAAGCCATAGGGAGCAAGCCAGGAGCAGAGCTCCTCCATGGTCTGTTTCAGTTTCTGCCTCTAGGTTCCTGCCTTGAGCTCCTGCCCTGGCTTCCCTTGTCTACAGACTGTAATCTGTAGGGTGATTTACTCTCCTTCCCAAGCCACTTTGGACATGGTGTTTATCACAGCAACAGCAAAACTAGCAGAGATGCTGGGTGGGAAGAGACTGGACTGTCCCTTCACAGAGGTATGCGCAGAGCAGAAAGGACTCGGGGAAGGGCGCTGTGGACTGTCTAACTTGAGAGCGTTTTCAACAAAGCCACAGGCAGATGTCGTGTGAGATCTGTGGAGCTTCCTGCAGACACAAACTTAACAGCAAAGAGACAAGTTCTTCTGTCTGAACTGGGCTTGGGGACCATCCTGGGACCCTGCTGGTTACCTGCTGGCTCTGCCCATTGTTACTAGTGGCCCTGAGGGGTACACTTCCTCCCTTGGTCCCTCAGAGTCCACTGTACATGTTGCTGATAAGCTCTTCATCTCTGCCTCAAGCAGGCTCCATGTCTGTGGGCTACTGGCCTCACACCGTCAGTCACACTCACTGAGGCCTGGGGAGTGTGTGTGCATGGTCTCTGTACTCCGTGGTACCCAGATGATCTTAATCAAATGGGGCAAGCCGAAACACCGGCTGCTCTGAAGAACAGGGAGCCACAAGAGGTCACTGCAGGCGTTTCTTGAGGGAGCAAAGCTCTTGAAGGAAGAGCTGGAGGAAGGCAGGGGACAGCCCATGAAGGCTTTTGAACTTTCTTAAGGCCCTGTGTGGGGCTTGGGGAGTCACCTTCAAGAGCACACACCAGGCTGGTGATGATCCAAGGCCCCTCTTGTTGCTGAGGCTGGCAAGACAGGAGTGAGGCAGAGGAAGAAGGACCCAGAAGGGAAGGATTAAGGGATCCCCTATGTCTTTAGAACCTGCCAGTGGTGTCTTTGGATCTTCTTGTAGCTGTGAATATCAGAAGAACAGTGAATGAAGCATGGCCACAGCGCTGGCAGGGAGCTGCTTCCACAGGGGTCGGGTTGAAGGTGAGTGTGTGGACTGGTGTGCCCCCTCCTCTTCTGTTCCAGTCTGGGAGTCTCTCAGGGCAACGATGGAACAAAGCAACTGAGTGGTCACCTATGCCAAGGGCCAAGTGGTTCTGGTGGAGTCTGGTCATCATGGGCTCCCTGGTCTGTGTCAGATCCTCCAGTGACGTCCCTAACAGGATCATTCAGGTGGGTCCAAACAACCAGAGCATTCCCCAGGGCCTGAGCAAAGCTGGTGGAGAAAGCTGGCTCAGATATGGAGCCAAGAGGTGGGTGGGACAGGCAGGGGCCTTCCAGCCAAGCATGGGCCTGCTCTCCACACATGGCTTTCTTATCAAGACTTCCTTGCTGGTATGCGCTCCATGGCTCAACTGTCCCGGCTTGGGAAGGAGCAGGCCCAACTCAGGGCATAGCTGTTACCAGTTATTCTCTCTACAATGCGCACCGCACGCGCGTGCGCACACACACACACACACACACACACACACACACACACCACAAACCTTCCGCCTTAGTCTATTTCATATTCTCTTCTGTGGTTCCTGATCCTGGCAGCTCTTTCACACTCAGCCCTGTCCTAAGGTCTCAGTGACAAGTGCCAGCGACCATTCCTTGTGCCAGGCCTCCAAAGCTGTGGTGGCTATCCTTACCTGACACACTTATCACCATGTTTAGGAGTGTCTTGCATTTTTTAAGTTCTAACCACAGTTCTTGTTAAGAGTTTTGATCATGAGTGAAATGTGTCTCAGACCTTCATAGACTGCTGCTCAAGAGGAGAGGTGAGGCCTCGGCCAGCGCATTCCCTGTGGAAGACTCTCTCCCTTTTATCCCCGCCTCCCTATGACTATCAGAAAGCAGGGTACCTGGATCCTATTATCCTGGCTGCTCACATAAACACTTTCTGTGAGTTATGCTTTAATGTCAGACCTCTCGCTTTTATGGAGGTCGATACAAGAATCATCTGGTTGGACAACATTGGGATTCTTCTGTAAAACTGCAGTTGAAGACATCATTCCCGGAGTCACTAGGTGTCCTTTACATGACATCATTCGTGATGTTACTCGGTGTCCTTTACATATGATCCACACGATAAATTCTGCCTTGTGTTTAGTTCCAGGAAGAAATTCTATTTCTGCAGATAAATTAGTTAGTATGCTCCCTGCTGTCAGAAAATGAAAACTCAGGAATTCTGGGTGCTTCTTTTTGCTCTGCGGCTAGACAAGGGAGAGCCGAATTTATTGCCTGTGTGTGTAATTTGCTCAGCTGTGGGGTCCAAAAGCACTTACTCCTTCCACTTGTTTTAAATGGACTTATTTTATTTTATGTTCAAATGTCTCATTGTACTTTTGTGAGATGTGTGGGTCTGGAAGCCGTCTGGGGAAGCATTCATTGGCCCATTGATCTGGCCTGTTCACTGCATATGCCGGCTGCTGGGGATACAAAACTAAATTCCTCCGCACCCAGCTTTCAAGGAATTCATGTTTTAATGTGGAGAATAGCTTGGAAATTATTAGTCATTATAAAATGAGGCTGGTGAGCTCAGAAACACATAAGGCTGAAGAAAACAAGACCCAGGGAGAAGAGGCTGGGGTGGGGGTGGGGGAAGAGGCCAGGGGAGTCCTCCTGGAGGGGGTCAAGGCTGAGCAGGCTCTGTGCATGCAAGAGAAAGGACAGTGGATGGAGACGTAGGCAACTCTTGACAGTTCAAAGCTGGCCTCTTCTCAGTACTCATCCTCTTATTCTAGCTAGGCTAGAGATTCTGGGTGGGGGGCAGGCCTTAGCTCTGTGCCCCTGTCTGGACACCAGGATGCCAGGCAAAGTGTGCAGGGCAGTGCAGTGTGGCAGCTGGCAGAGCCTGAATCAACCAGGCTGTCTGGTTATGTATCTATAACCACTAACCACTTTGGGTCTTAGCTGTAATGTGGGGACCAGCAGGGAGGCCTGGGCTGGGGTCACAGAGGACACAGCAGGCTTGCCTGAACATGGGCACTGTTCTCCAGGTCCAGGGTCAAAACCAACCCTGCATTGGATGTTTTTCCCACCTCATTGCTTCTGAAGGCTAGAGAAGAAGTATTGACCTCCTGGGGATTTTGTGGGCATTAGAGAAGAAAACACACAGAGAGATGTGTTGTGAAACTCCTCAGAGACACAGGCTGGTTGTCTCATTTGGCCCACCAGCCACTGTACCATTCCAGGTAGTGAGGAATACGGTTGTACCCACACTTTCAACTCTCCAAGTAATGCCTGTGTTAAAATAACATCATGGCGCTCGTTCCCAAGCCAGCATGCAGGACCCAGTTCTCCTCTGAGCCATGTCTGTTGTCCATGTTCTTACAAATGGCCATTGACAGGTCTCTTCGAGGCCACCCCTGGATCTCTCAGGCTGCCACATCCAGAGGGCTCACGGGGCTCAATGCTGGTCGTGCCTCATGCCAAAATCTTCATGAGTTTCCTTGTCCACTGATTGTCAAAAGGACCAAGGCTGTGAGGAAGGTTGAGTTCTCGGATACGCTTTGGGCAGGTATAAAAAGAGAGCCATGAGCTGTGTTTGTAGCCAGGAGGGGAGGAGACAGCTGGCTGGCTTCATGGAGTGCTTGTCTGTATGTCAGTATGTCAGTGCTGTGCCTATAAAAGCAGCCGGGTGGGGGAAAGCCCTTGCTGAGAAGATTTGACCATTCCTTTGATGTGAATTCTCCCACCACAGCTGACTTTAAGCTATTGTGTGGTGTCAATAACCTGGGACTTGAGGAAATGCAGAGTAACGTGCACTGTGCAGACCCCCCACCCCATAGAGGAATGGTGGCTGTAGATGACTTCAAAAGCACAGATAATAATTAGCAATGAATGAAATTTAAGAGTTTGTTGTTTTTTTAAATATAAAAAAACTATAAACTATAAACTTACATAATTTGATTCTTAGCCCCAGCTGTGTTGAATAATAGTACCCCATATTCCCGACACATCGCCAGTCAGTTCTTGCGACATGCAACGAGCCAGCTCCATCACACCCCTGGATTTTCCTCATCAAGGCAATGATCTCTTCCAAATGGCGCCTCTCACATCACCACTAAGTCTATGTTCCTTGGGATATGGTGTTGTCTTCATATGAATTTCCTTGGACACTGATCTGTTTTGCATATAGAGATGCTGAAGTTTTGGGCCAATCTTTTCTGCTTAGATCTGATTGGTTTCCAGGGTACTCCCAACCAGTAACCAGTAACCAGTAACCCATCCTCCATAGAAACCTAGGGACACACAGAAAGACTAACGGCCTAAAACGAAGGGCGAGGCAAAGGCGGAGGAGCGCAAACCAGACAGAGAGGCAGACGTTGCTGGCCGGCTGGTCACTGCCTAATTCTTGCACTAGAAGCCCCAAAGACGGGACAGGACAGCAGACCACACCAGCATACAGAGGGCTACAGCCCCCTGTCCTAGCCTTTGACACAAGTGCCAGCTGCAGCTGAGGGCGGAGGACAAAGCCTCCTTCACAGACAAGAACCCCTTCTGTACCGGGGTCACAGGGGGCCACAGATATCAGACAGCCTCTGAAGGCTCCTGGACAGCAACCTGGAGTCAGGTCCCTAAAGCGGCAGCTGGGATATGTTAACACCTCGTCTCTAATTGGGATAATATGCTTTTAAAACAAGTGGGGCTTTCTGAAGCTCTTAATTAGACTTCTGCCCGAGTGCCTTCCGTTTGAAGTTTGCTGACGGCTGCCTCGGGGACAGCTGGTCCTGCTGACCCTGACACCTGCGAGGTGTAGACAGCCTCAGGGAGGCAAGCAGCGGAATGAAGGCACATGATTTCTAAGAACACGCAGAAAGGCCCTGAGGGCACCTGTCCCAGTGAGGAGGACCAGACCTGGGGGCTTCTGGACTGGGGAGCAGACAGGACAGAGCAGCCCTTGCCTGCAGCGGCCATGCTTTGCCTGCTACAGACATGCTTTCCCAGGCCAAAGTGAAAATCGCCTCTGGATTGAGCGGCATTTCCACTTTGGCGCTACTTCTAATGAGTCAGAAATATGAAAGCTAGAGAAGGACCCTGTGTGAGGGACAGGTGGGGTGACTCCACTCCAGTGACATGCCCAGGGTGAGCACAACTTGCATATCTTTCTAACAGAGGCTGTCCTTCCTTCCCTTGGTTCTCTGAGGCAGATGGCATGGGAAGAATGTCAACTCTAAGTGTGCCGAGTCCCTGGCAATGGAGTGCAGGGGTGTGACCCTGCCGAGGCTGCCAGTGGGGGGCTCAGAGCCCAGGCAGGTGGCCTGGGCACACGTGTCCTGACATTTTGACTCATCGGTTGTCATTTCATGATGATTATTATTATTACTGGGTCATGATCATGACATTAACTTTCCGTGATACCTCCCTTCCATTAGCTCTAGGTACTGGGTTTCTTTAATTGTGAGTCATTGCAGGACCCAGGCTATCACAAGGGCGGGGCTCCTCTTGTTTGGAGGATTAGCGGTTAGTCCTGGCCAGTTGGAAAGAAAGTGAGGTGATTTTTCCAGATCTGTTCCATAAGCCTTCTGGAGAATGACACTATCCTCCAGGTGATCTTCTTGAGTTCCATATCAAAAGGGACACTTCCCACATCCGTCTGCCACTGAAGGTGCAGGAGGCCCCATGACCATGTGGGTTCACTGTTGACATTATCAATGCACTGAAGTGAGTCAACCATTGTTGTAGGCTAGGAATCAGAGGAATGCTCAGAGAGACCTGGGGTCATCCTCTCCTTCCAGCAAGCACCAGCCCTGTGACCACAGGCAGGCCACTGAATCTCCCCCATCTGGAGGACACCTTGGCCTCCTGTGACTGTGATGACGATGAGAAGGCCTGGTGCCCACAGACCACAGACACTGATGGGTTCCTGTTTTTGCCACAAGTTGCTATGGTTGGGATTGCTCAGTCCTGTCTCTAGAAGGCTCAGGAGCAGGGTTCAGGTTCGGATGGGACAGGAAAGCTTGGGGGGATAAGGAAGCAGTTGGAAGGGCAGTTGTCAACAGCCAAGTGCAAGCACACAGGTTTGGGAGTTGGTTTTTCCCAGAGGAGGTGCGCAGACTCCATGCCTTGCCTTCCTTAACTTCCAGGGTGTTGAAGGCTTGTCATTTAGCTGAATTAGCTTAGACCACTCCCCCTTCACCCCAAGGGCTCTGCAGCAATACATACCCCTCTTCATTCCAAGGGCTCTGAAGCATACACCCCCTTTATTCCAAGGGTTCTGCAGGGAACACCCTCTTCATTCCGAGGGCTCTGCAGCATACACCCCCTTTATTCCAAGGGTTCTGCAGGGAACACCCTCTTCATTCTGAGGGCTCTGAAGCATACACCCCCTTTATTCCAAGGGTTCTGCAGGGAACACCCTCTT
>CABHPQ010174166.1:60943-78804 GCA_902168405.1 Peromyscus aztecus | reverse complement strand
ACACCCCCTTTATTCCAAGGGTTCTGCAGGGAACACCCTCTTCATTCCGAGGGTTCTGCAGCGTACTCACCGAGAGCTACCTGCTGTAGGTGCCGCTGGGTGATGGCATCCTTTAGCTGACCTGTGAAAGACAGACAAAGGAAAACCACCAGTGAGTTTCCAACAAGCTGAAAGAAGACATCACTTTAGGAACACCTGACAAACTGAGACAGAAAAACAATCCAGAGGTGGGGAGACACTGGCAGGCAGACCTTCAGGTGAGAGCCCCTCCAAATCCTGGGTGGTGCTGGAGAGGAGAATGCAGAGGTAGGTGTTGGTGCATATATATGGATTTCACCTTGGGGTCAACCATCTTATGGTTTAATTATCTAAACCTGTCATTCATAATCTTTGCTAGGGCCTGGTCTCTTAAGTAATTCTATTATTAATGAAGGAGGAGAGAGGATGCGGTCTTTTAATAACTTATAAGACCCTCTCTTCAGTCCACTTCTTTTATTTCACAGCTGTGGGAAAAGCTGATCACTGTGTATGAAGCACATATAATTCTGGGTCATGTTAGTGAATTGCAGTGTGCAGATGGAGTTCTGTGGAGCTGGGATCTCAGTGTGCCTTTTGTTCTGGGTACTTCCTTCATAGGAAATGTTGGCAAAACAGAAAATGTTCAGAAGAGGGGTGAGGAGATAGCTCAGTCGGTGCAGTGCCCACTGAACAAACACCACACTCAGAGCCCACAGGAAGAGCTGGCATAGGACCCTGTGCCTGTAACCCCAGCACTGGGAGGCAGAGATAGGAGGTCCCGGAGATTTCTGACCAGCCAGTCCAGCTGAATCAGTGAGCTCCAGATTCAGTGAGAGACCTTGTCTCAAAAAAAAAAAAAAAAAAACTAGGGGGGAGAGTGACTGAAAAAGACACCCAACACCAACCTCTGTCCCCCACACTTGTACACACGTACACACACACACACACACACACACACACACACACACACAAGAAAATATTCAGAAGATGGTGACTGGGAGGTGGTAGGTCAGAGGTCATACTCTGTGAGGAATTTTTGAGCTGACTTGAGATATTTTGATGGAGAAGAAAAGATGAGGAGGAACTGGGATGATGAGTTCCTGGACAACTGAGTGGTGATGTATGGATGTTTTATTCTGTCCAGTTGGGAGTGGGTGTGTATGCTTTCAAATCACAGAAAGTCCAACTGGGGACTTGGTATGAGGAGGAAACAGTTCACAAGGTGCACTGCCCGCAAATGGATTAAGTGTTCTCAGGTGACCTCAGTCTCCCAGGATGGCAGCAAGGACCTCTCAAAGGTGCCAGGCAAGAGCATCTCGGGGGTGGTTAGAGAGAGAATGTCTATCCTTGAAGGATTTGGGACTCAGTGACTCTGGGCTTCCTCTGTCTCTAAAATTCCAAGATTGGGGGTTTGAGACATGGACAGTTCTGGGGTTGGTGTGTGTCCCGAGGCTCAACACACTTAATAAGTCTTAGCGTTGACTTTGCATGTCCCATCTGGGAACTGTGATCTGGACACTGGGGAGCCTGGGAGCCTTGCTGTCCCTTGTCTCATGTGTTTCTTTTTCCACATAAGGAACATGCAATTCCAAAATGAGGATGGGCAGATAATGAGGTGTTCCCAGGAGACCTGTCCCTTCAGGAGAGAGCTAGGTGACAAAGGGATTGAGAAGGATGACAGAACTCAGTCAGCTTAATTCCGATGTGAGAATCCTTCCTCAAGAACGAGCTGGAGCCCCTTCCTCAAGAACGAGCTGGAGCCCCTTCCTCAAGAACGAGCTGGAGCCCCTTCCTCAAGCACTTCCATAGCGAAGCTATATAGAATAAATTATGCACATGGAGTCCATATCTGCTTCCCTTCCCTTCAGTCATGGGGATCAGCATAGAAAAAGATCATTTCTGGTAGGCAGAGAAAAACATTCACATCAGGGGGTGTCACACCTGCCCCGATGTGGCTGCCCCTCCAGGTCAGAGGGTGACCTGCCCTGATGTGGCTGCCCCTCCAGGTCAGAGGGTGACCTGCCCTGATGTGGCTGCCCCTCCAGGTCGGGGGGTGCCACACCTGCCCTGATGTGGCTGCCCCTCCAGGTCAGAGGGTGACCTGCCCCAATATGGCTGCCCCTCCAGGTCAGGGGGTGTCACACCTGCCCCGATGTGGCTGCCCCTCCAGGTCAGGGGGTGCCACACCTGCCCCGATGTGGCTGCCCCTCCAGGTCAGAGGGTGACCTGCCCCGATGTGGCTACCCCTCCAGGTCAGGGGGTGCCACACCTGCCTCGATGTGGCTGCCCCTCCAGGTCAGAGGGTGACCTGCCCCGATATGGCTGCCCCTCCAGGTCAGAGGGTGACCTGCCCCAATGTGGCTGCCCCTCCAGGTCGGGGGTGACCTGCCCCGATGTGGCTGTTCCTCCAGGTTAAGCGTCATTAGTTCTTAGGTGATCTCTGAGGTTGGGGTGGGGCACTGCTTATAGGTACATGATCAACCTTCCTAATGCAGTTCCCTCTAATACAGTTCCTCATGTCATAGTGACCCTCCAACCATAAACTGTGTTCGTTGCTACTTCATAACTGTAATTTTGCTATTGTTATGAATCGTAAATTCTGATATACAACCCCTTTGAAAGGAGTCATGATCCACAGGTTGAGAAACACTGACCTGGGGTGGGGCTTGGGGCACCTGCGTGCTGGCCACTACCCTCTAGATTTCCTCACTGGAGAAGGTTATATACAGAGAGGGAGCCGAGGACGGGCCTGAGCAATAATTGCTCCCCAGTTCTAAGCAGGGAAGGTTGGAACATTAGGAGTGTGTTGAGGGGGAGTTGGGAGGAAACCTGGCTTATGAATTGCTGCATTTTTCATGTGCATACGAAGTTTGCTTCTCTTAAAGAAGCGTAATGATTTAATTACAGAAAGTGAAGATTTTAAAAATGTTTTCCCACTTTATTCCTCAACATATGAGTATCAAAGTAGCATTTCTTTGAATTGTATTGTATTAGGATGTTTGATTTAAAAAGTAGATGATGGGGTTGTTGACCTAAGTTTCATTTAAAAACTGTTAAATGACTTTTAGATTGGCATTAGGACAGAACTTCTAGCAATTTCTGGAATGGCCCTAAACATACTCCTACTGCTTTGTACTATGTGCTTACAGGAAGCCACATTCTCGACATCGATAATTATAAATCAGAATGTTGGTCACTATGGAAAATGCTGAAGATGCTCTTTATCCTGCAGTTTACGATGCCCAGGTGAGACTTACTTCCCTAGCATATCTGTCCCATTAGCGTGTAAATTTGCTTTTGTTTTTAATAAATGGTCAAATCATTTGTATTGCTCTCAAATACATTTGTGTGTATGTGTATGCTTGTGTGTGTGTGTGTGTGTGTGTGTGTGTGTGTGTAGGGGGCAGTACACATACACATGTGAGGGGCACGTGGAAGCCAGAGGTAAACTTTTAATGTCTCCTTCAACCGTTCTGACATATTTTAGAAGACAGGGTCTCTCACCAAACCTGAAGTTCACTGCTTTGGCTCGGCTGGCTGGCCAGGGAGCCCCAGGGGTCTGCCTGTCTCTACCTTAGAGTTTGGGGATTTCAAGAACACCAATTGATTATCCATACTAAATGGTCAGCCCTGAAAACATACATACAATTCACATTATATGGATTGAGCAGTTTGTATTTGTGTATTTAAGAATATATACAACTAAGAAAAAAGGGGCATGAATTTGAAAGATGGGGGACACTTGGAGGATTTGGAAGGAATAACAGGAAGGGGGGAATGAGGCAATTATATTATAATTTTAAAGAATAAAAAATTAAGATAGAAGTTTAAAAAAAAGGGAAGTCCTACATCCCTCCTAGGAAAGTCCCTCCCACTGTTCTGAAGAAAGGTTCTCTCCTTGTGGACCTGATGGTGTGTCCCCCTGATAAAGCTCCCTCCAGCTCTGTACCCTTCCACAGTAGCAGTGTCTGACCAAGTCTACCTCCAGCTGCCCTGCTTCCCAGTCAATGATGGGCTCCCCAACCCTGGGGTGGGGTGGGGCAGGCGATTTCCCAGAGGCCATGGCTTGTTCATGTAAATAAAAAGGGAAAATTTTATTGGAACTGAGAATTCTCTAAACTCCACAAACATGCAAATGTACTCAGAATAAGGCACCCCTAAGGGACAAAAATGCAGCCTTTATAATATCCCATACTGATAAAGGCAGTTGTAAAATGTAATCCCCAATGCTCAGTTCTGGTGAATTGACTGACATCCCCCACCATATGGCATCTGCAGTGGAGGGCCATATCCCTAAACAAGCTTCCAAAAATAGCCTTATGGCTGACACCTAATTACAATTGCCAGCAGAGGCATTCCTCAAGCAAAGAGAACAGTCTCTCTAATCGGCAGGATCTTGCAGCTCCATGGGTTTTGGCAAAGGAGGAGCTGAGGGAGATTGCGGAATTCACTCAGCATGAGGTGTGCTGTCATTACCGAGGTGATAAATTTGCAGGTTTTGGCCAGAGTTCCTGGACATATTCCCCATGTAGAGGTAGAGATGAGATGATACAGAAACAGAGACGTCCCTGCCCAGGCAGGAGACTGCCTGAGAGGGGAGCAGGGAGCCCAGATTGGGGCAAGACTCAAGGAGCAGGCAAAGGAAGGAAGGAGAGCCTCTCCAGGGACAACTTGGCAATTAGCAATTTTCCTCTGCTGACTTACAATGCTGTGCGCCTTTCTCCCTTTCTGACCTGGCCATTGATGGGGTGAGTGGCAGACAGGGTACTCTAAGCCAGTACCCACTCACAGAAATGCTCTGAAGATATGCAGCTTTGAGAACACCCATCGTCTGTCCAGAGCACACGGAGGGCGTGGATTGTAGGGATGTGGATTCTCTGGATCTGAGAAGTTCCTGGGAAATACGTTAGCATCATGGGAAGGCAAAACTGATTCTGGATCCTGATACTTGCAGTGTTTAAGAGGCAAGAGTTTTCCTTACCTCATGCTTGGTTTTGCATGTAAGCTAGTTTGAGATCACTCACTGAATGGAAGCTGGTCCTGAGGACAGTGATTCATGTAGGATTCCAGCAGCATGGCTGTGCAAACTGCTCTTGGGGAGGACTCCCCTCCCTCCCTTCCTCTCTTCTTCCTTCTTTTTAGAGACAGTTTCTCTAAAAAGAGAAGTATGTCTATGTAGCCCTGGCTGTTCTGTTATTCACTATGTAGACCAGGATGGCTTTGAAATCACTGAGATCTGCCTGCCTCTGTCTCATGAGTATTAAGACAAAAGGTGTGTGCCACCAAGCCCTGCTCCTCCTGGGATTTTTGTGATTCTATGCTATACTGAAGATGCTTATGTTGCTATCAAGCCATAAGTATTTATCACTTATCATTGGACATAACGCTATGTCCAAAGCAGTGTGTGACAGGGTAGTAGGAAACTCCATTGTCGGTAGCCTAAGAAAACCAGCAAACTACAAGAGTCGGCAAATGGCTGCACACATGCCCTTTTAAGATCCAAACCTGTGCCTGACTTTGTTCATCCTTCATGACTCGGTCTCAGTCCGCTCTTGTCACTATGGTGAAATGTCAGGGGCAGGCTAACTTTACAAAGCAAAAAATGTTCTAGCTCATGTTCACGCTGAAGATCCAAACAGAACTGAAGTGACACTAGCCCACTCAAGCACGTGGCCCCGGCAGGCAGGCCTCGCCCTTCTCCCCCATTCCCTCTGTCTTGCTAAAAACCTTTAGATCACATTCCTAAAGCCAGCCCCCAAGGTCTCTTCCCTTATTTGTCCACTTCCTCCTCCTGAGGCTGACCACCAAGGTCCAGCTATCAAAGTATTGAAGTCCAGCAGTCAGAAGCCCCCTTTGGCTCACCTAATTAACATGCCCAATTAACACCTCATCCTAACACAGGGGTTCCCATTTTACCTTTATACACCGCCATTTGCCTACGGGCCACAATCTGTCCCCCCCATCCAAAGGCAGTCCTTTGTCCCTCGGGAACAAACACCCCTGCCTCCTCTCCCTCGTCTCCTTCCCCTTCTCCCTCGTTCCCTTATCTCCTTTACCACAGCATTCCAGCCCGTTCTAACACAGACCTCCCCTTCTTCACATTGCACCTTCAAGGTCATTTGCTGCTGCTTTTCTGTCAGAGTCAGGAAGCAGCCACTTCCCACCTTTACCACCATCTTTACTACCACCATACCCCCCAACACCCCCAACACTCCCCCATCCCCCCACACCCTGCTGCTTAATAAAGGGTCTCTCTGTGAAAACAGCTGTTGGGTGTGGTTTGTGTCTAATCCGGTCCGGGAGGGAGCCCCAGCTGTGCGGGAGTCCCCTTCGAGACTACACAGGTTCCAGTGACCGTCCCTCCTTGGCTGCACCACCACAGTGGAAGACAGTGTGGGATTGAGAATGGACAAGTCACACTGTCAACGGGGAGCCAGGAGGCGGGGTTGCTGCAGTCCCTTCTTGAGGGGTGCTCTCAAGCACCTGGAGACCTCCCACTGACCTCCACCTCCTCTGGCTGGGGGGCGGGGGGGCATGCCTCCGCGGGTAAAGTGCCTGCCCTGAAAGTGTGAAGATCAAGGTTCGATCACCAGAGCCCATCTAAAAAGTCAGGCATGGTGGCCTGTGCCTGTAATCCCCAGTCTTGGAGGTCTCTGAAGCTCATTGGCTAGCTAGCCCAGATGAGAGAATCCGTGTCAAGAAAAGAAGAGAGGCAGATAACAAAGTGTTCAAAGAAAAACACCTAACTTCCATTTCAGGCCATCACATGCAGGTACATACATATGCTTACACACACACATACTTCCCTCAAAAGAAGGTCCTATGTGAACCTTTGGGGAACATAGTGATGTCCTAGCCCATCTACTGCAGTAGCTGCTATTCTAATATTCTGTGGTTGAATGAAGCAAATGTCTATATCATTTTGGTCATACTAGAAAATAATCACAAATTTGCATGTATCAGGGACTGAGTTCTAGAGTGTAACAGCTTCCTGAGATTGAAACATTCCATCCTGCAGGAAGCTCCTCAAACAGGAAGGTAAACAACTAAAAATAACTTCAGGAAGTTCCTGAAACTGACCAGATTTACTAGGTCCTTCTCTGCCAGAATAAAGGAAGCTGAGCAGGCAAGAAGACTCCTGAGCCAGAATAGCTGCCTGGAAGAGGTTTAGAGCAAATGAGGAACCTGAAACGGACACTCCAACGCGTTGAGCTGCCTACAGGCTGTGCAGTATACTTCAGGTCCCCAGCTTTGTGAACTGTCACCCATGCTAGGGTGAGAACTTTGGTGATGCTGCTGTCTTTGAGTCATTTCTGCTCCTGTAAGTAAGCCCAATAAAATAGTTTCACCATGTTGGAGATCAGCGGTATCTGTATTTTGGTCTAGTGTGGTTGTGTATGTATCTGGTTGTATCTGGGTGTGTCTGTGTGTCTATGTCTGTGTCTGTGTTGCATCTCTTCAGGAAATGTTCTGCCCCACAACAGTTCAAATCTCAACTTCTCAGTAGGTGGGCTGCTTTATATCTCTAGGCCTTGATTTCATCATTTGAAAAATGGAGTGGATATTACTGCAGTGACATGTTAAACCATCTGAAGATGCTTGGTAGGAGGGAGAGAAAACAAATGGGGGATGTGGTGCATCACCTAATTTTAGGTAGCAAGGCTCTTTAACATTTATTAGATGGAGAGCACACAATTTCCATGATGGTCCCCAAAGGCCAGGTTGTGAATGTTAAGTCAACGGTAGAAGCTTTGAAGGGGGGAAGCGGCTTAGTTGAGGGTCAGCCGGCAGCAGGTGCAGCCCAGAGAAAGAGCAGAGGGTCAAGGAGGGTGTGAGCATGTGTGCTCCAAGGAGAGCCATGGTACACGCAGCAGGCAGAGAAAGGCGGCAGACACCGGGTCCAGACAGCGGTGGGAGGAGGCCAGGGGGAGAGAGGGTTGATTGCATTCCTACTGGAGTGTGGAGTCCCAGGGGTTCAGGAGCCAGGTGAAATGCAGTCTCCTGTCTGGGTACACACCGTGGCTGAGTCTTAGTAGCCTTACCACCGGAGCATGGGGAGAGGAGAATACTCAACATGCTGCCTGCCTGGGGTGGGGATTGCCCTGCAACAGGAGGTCATGGTTGAGGTTCTGAATCCACAGTGCTGAGGAGGCCAGTTTCTCTGTAATAACAATGGAGATCTGAGATAACCAGGACATTAGATCCCTCAAGGCTGTTTGTAAAAATAATGGGCCTGGAATAAATTAAGTGTATAATCCTTAGATGGATTTCCAACAAACACGAGTATGTAAATCCTTTGAAGGCTTAAAATCAGCTCATTCTCTCCCTGATGGGGCTAATACACAGCTCATCGGGCTCGTTAGTGTAATTTGAAAGTCTGTTGGGGCAGGGCTGCCACCTCTGCTCAGTACAGCCATGGTGTGGTCGTGGTCAGGAGACACAAAGGGAACAGCAAGAAGGCTTTGCTGGCTTAGGCTACAAGGCATGCTTCTGAAGTCTGGGAGCAGAGCAGAACTAGACAAAGGTGAACTGAGCTGGAGCCTGGAGCCTGCCAGGCTTCTTGGCTCCAGGAGGAGGAAGGTAACTGCAAGTGCGTTATGCAAAACAGCAGTGAGAGCCAGGCTCACAGGGAGAGGCCTTGGGCTGAAGTGAGGCTCCCACCACAGCCTGGAGGGAAGGGGCCCGGGCTGGGAGGAACACAAGACTCCTAACTGTGCATGGTCCACACCCCACTGCATCCCAAGGCTGGAGAGAGGGGGAGGGAGAAGGAGAAGGAGGGGGAGGAGAGAGGGGGGAGGAGAGAGATGGGGAAGAGGGAGGGAGAGGAGAGAGGGGGGAGGAGAGAGGGGGGAGAGAGAGGGTACAGTTCCAGCCTCCCTCATGATGCCAGGCCCAGCTGCTCAGCCTCTCTATGGCAGGCACTGCTCCATCCTGGTAAGCACTGTGGGGGCAGTCCTTCATACTGTTTCCACCAGAGCAAGCTCTGAACTGGGAGAGGGAGAGTCAGAGGTTCTGACAGGGGAGAGGAGTGGACACAAAGAGCAAGGGAAGTGAGTTAGATGTGTTTCAGTAAAGGGGGGGGGGCAGCGTACAAAAGCTGGTACGATCTGTATGAATAAAGTTAGAAAAGAGAGCTGAGTCAATAGTTCAATCATAAATGGGTTGTAAAAGACAGCCATTTGCTTGACAGGCAGATAGAATTTTATGGATATAGTACAGAGCTGGGTTAATCTTATTATAAATCTATAGCTATATATGTATATATATAAGCATATATAGAGAGAGACATTCATGTGTGACTTATATAAATATGTGCATATATACTCTCTCTATAGATCTCTATATATTACATACACACATACATATATTTATATACATATATATATGGTGGTGAATAATCCCATGCCAAGCCCAGAGTCTCTCTCTCTGCCTACAGATCAGGATGTAGCTTTTAGCTATTGCCACAGTGTTCCAGGCCATGAGGATAATGGACTAAACCTCCGAAACTGCAAGCTAGACCCCAATTAAATGCTTTCTTTTATACGAGTTGCCTTGTTCACGGTGTCTCTCCACAGAGTGGAACAGTGACGAAGACAATATGCATGCATGTATGCATGTATTTTCAGGGAGTCCCACTTAGCTCTAGCTGCCCTGGAACTTGCTATATAGACCAGGCTGTCCCTGCACTTACAGACATTCACCGGCCTCTGTCTCTTGGGATTAAAGGCGTGCGCCACCACCGTCAGCCTTGTACGTGTGTATTTTTATCCCAGCATTGTGCCTCCTTCTCTTCTTACACTCTTCTTCTCCCAGCAGGCGGCCACTCTAAGAGGTCTGCGGTCTAGCCTCTTATCGTCTATATCCTTACAACTTGTTTCAAAGTGTGCTATGTCATTTTCAAGCTGTGAAAGTAATATTGTGAACTTGGGTCTGGTGGCACAGGCCAGTTAACCCTAGCTACTCAGTAGGCTGAAGCAGGAGGATGGCAAGTTCAAGGCCAGCTTGGGCAAGTTAGTGAGATCATGTCTCAAAGCAAGAAGTCACATTGAAAACAAAGATGGATGGGTTCAGTCCTTACTATCCCTTATCCGCCAACACACACACACACACACACACACACACACGTTAGGCTAGTGAAATCATCCTGTTTTATGCTATGCTTCTGACATTTGTCCATGTTCTTCTGTGTGCACCCTATTCTCTGTTTCTAGTTGCTACAAACACCCGTGGTGAAGGACACTGCACACCTTCTCCAAACACCTGGGTTGTCCCCATTTGCTACTCCACTAGCATGAACAGACCTCTGGCGCCCTCGGCAGGAAGTCGTGCAAGCGGTGAGAGTTTCTGCTCAGCCTTAGCCTCTGTGTTGAGTGTGGGTGCCGCTGTGTGGTCCACACTCCCAAGGCAAACGCTGTTGGTACGCTGAGCCTCCTCCAGGAGACTGATGATGGAGTACACTTTCACTGATGCTCTGTTCTTAAGTC
Organism: Peromyscus aztecus; assembly: GCA_902168405.1. Taxonomy (NCBI): domain Eukaryota; kingdom Metazoa; phylum Chordata; class Mammalia; order Rodentia; family Cricetidae; genus Peromyscus; species Peromyscus aztecus. The sequence goes on along the minus strand of CABHPQ010174166.1, from coordinate 68,302 downwards.
AGAAACTGGAAACAGCCTAGATGTCTAGCAACTGAAGAATGGACAGTAGAAATGTAGTGTATTTACACAATGGAATTTTAGTCAGCTGTTAAGAAAAATGAAACCATGAATTTTACGTGTAAATGGACAGAACTCGAAATAATTATCCTGAGTGCTAAAGCCCCAACCCAGAAAGATGAATGTTTTGTGTTGTATTTCCTATGTAATGTTAGTGTTTATGCTTTAGATATGTGTGTTTTATTTAGAATACTCAGTGCTTAGGCAGTTAGTCAGGGACCCTAGGGCTTCTCCCAAGGAAGGGGAGACAAAGGGACAAAGGAGAATTGAGAACAAGGGGATTGAGTGGTGTGGAGGAGGGCAGGGCAGTGGAGGAAATACAGGGAGGGACCTGCTTCTGCAGAGGCTCCTATAATACACACACACACACACACACACACACACACACACACACACACACAAAGGAGTTTAAGTGAAGTGACCATATAATAGGGAAAACAATGCCCCAACTAGACATCATAGACCACCAAATACAACCCTCAGCACCAGGAATAGGTTCTATCACTTTGAGTTGTTGGCCAGTGAGGACCCATAAACCTCCAAACATTCCAGGCTATTGACAATGCTACTGGTCACGCTCCACACTCCACAGCGGGACTGCAAGACCCGATTGCTGAAGACCCTGCAGATTTGTTTCATAGAACACGGAGAAATGGGGCCGCCGCTCGGGGCTTCACCCCTGCTGGCTAGCGTCCATGGAAGGTGCTATGCATGATACCAGAGGACAAAAGTAATCACTGCCTTACCCCATGGTGAAGGCCTCTTCACAGTCAGAAGAGGGCCAAAATATTTGTACACTCTTCTTCTTGAAAGAGACGGCATGGAGAAGCCATCCCAGCAGGCAGGCCAACCTAGAACCGGCCTCACTGGCTTGGACACCAGCCAGGTCACTAGCTGCAACCTGGGGCAGGTGACTGGATGGAGTGCGCCTTTGTTCCTCTCTAGAAGAATTTGGATAATGGCATGTATGTGGGGACTGGATCGGGGCTGTAGGGTAAAAGGTCCAAGCCCACTTCTGGGTTTGAAAACCTACCAAACCCCACCAATCCCTGAGCATGAAACCCCACCAATCCCTGGGCTTGGCTTGAAATGTCACCAATCCCCACCCTGCAAATCTCCACCTTGGAAAACTCCGCCCCCAAGAAATCCTATATAAAGTCTGCCTCCTACTCAGTTCTTTGCTGTTTCCCACCCAGCAGAGGCAGCCACCCTCCTGTGTCTCTCCCAATAAATCTCTTGTGTGTGGTTTGTTTTGCAGTGTGACTTGTGTGACTTGTGGTATTCCTTGGCTCCCAACTGCCAGGATACCTTTCCCTTCAGAGCTGTAACACTTGTATAGGGTAAGCCTCCCCTCAGAGCATGTGCAAAATGCCTGACTTAGGGAAACAGGGCCTGGCATGCTAACAACCACAGAAGCATCAAAACTGTGATTAGCAAGAAGGAAAATCAGCACAAAGAAAGATGTGGGTAGAAGAGACAGCGGTGGTGGAAACGACTTGAGGGTTTAGCTTCTGACTGTGAAAGACTGTGTGTGTGTGTGTGTGTGTGTGTGTGTGTGTGTGTGTGTGTGTGTGAGAGAGAGGGAGAGAGAGAGGGGGAGAGGGAGAGGGAGAGGGAGAGGGAGAGGGAGAGGGAGAGGGGGGGAGATAGGCAGGCAGACAGACAGACAGAGACAGACTAAATCTAAGCGAGAATGAAATGGGATGATAGGACGTTATGGGAAGTTGAAACAAGCCTCCGGGCGGGGATTTGGCTGGGGGGCTAAAGCACTCTCTGCACAGCGTGAGGACCCAAGCTCCAGTCCCCAGAACCATAAAATGACAGGTGCTTCCTATAATCCCAGCTTCTAAAGGCCAAGACAGGGTCCCCAGAGCAAGCTGCTGGAGAGACTAGACATATGGCGAGCTCTGGGTTTGACTGAGAGACCTTGTCTCAATGAATAAGGTTGAAAAGCCATCTAGGATGACTCCTGACATCAACCTTGCACCTCCACATGCACACACACACACACACACACACACACACACACACACACACTTGTGAATGAGCATCCCCCAACTGCAAATGTGCAAGGCACTCATATGCACATCATGCACATACACACATGAGTAAAGGGAAAGACAGACAGACAAACAACAACAAAGCTAGGACGCTGGCTTTCACTGGAGGACACAGTTGAAATAGCTACAGCCATTGTCACATTGTTCCTTTAAACCAGGAAGAATAAAGGTTCAGACCAAGGCAGCCAAGGCAGGACAAGGACAGGAGAAAGGAGTGACCCATGTTGTGGAAAGAAAATGGCAAATTTCAAAAATTCAAAAGGAAAGGAGAAAAGAGGAATGAAGAAATGGATGGAGCGGTGTGGGGGTGCGGGTCAGTGGTTAGGGAGCACTTGTTGCTCTTGCAGAGGACCTGGGTTTGGTTCTCAGAACCCACAAGGCAGCTCACAAGCATCTGAAACTTCAGTTCTGGGGATCTGACTGATGCTGTCTTCCAGCCTCCGAGGGCACCAGGCATGCATGTATATATATAAAATATAAAAAATTATATATATAATTTTTCATGAAATGAATGGAGTAAAATATATAAAGAGTCCTCTGTTTTGTTAAATGATAGCAAAAGCCTTGTGTATGTGTGTGTGCATGCATGCACACACTCGCGCACCTGCACACAAGTGCCAGCATCCGTAGCGGCCAGAAGTTTCCAATTCCTTGGAGCTGGAATTAGAAGTGGTTGTGAGCCACCCAAAGTGGGTGCTGGGAACTGATCTCTGGCTCCTGCAAGAATAGGATGAGCCTTCTCTCCAGCCCCAAGGCAAACATTTTGAAGCCTATTTTTTCCAAAATGACATTTCCCCTCTCCAGAACTCAACTGTTCTTCCACTTAGTACACTAAACATGACTTGTGATAACACAGTGAAGTCACAGTCCATTCTAAAAATAAAATAGCTGACAATAGTTTCCAGAAAATGCCACTGGAATGAGCTGATTCCCTCTCTCTGTCCTCCCACGGGGGTTTCCCAAAAGCTGATCAGCACCTTGGACATGGTGCAAGAAGCAGGATCTTCCCCGTAATTGATGAGGTCCTCAGCGTGGGATGGAGACACCAGACAGCAGTCTGGAATCCTGTGACAGCTCCTTGTTTATCATCCAAACACTGACCACAGTTTGGGGAATGCTCTCATTTATTTTTTTTTAAAAGACCCAATTATGCTGTGACTGGGGGGCCCAATTCCTTTTTCTATGGGGTGCTCATTGGGGCTACCCACATAGTCATCAGAATCATACAGGACACTTCATTAGGCCAAGCTGCTTCCTGATGTCACCATTCCACTATGTGTGAAAATCCCATACACAGTCAGAGGATCAAGTAAATAGAAACCCCACAAAAGATGTCACTTTAGATAACTGGAACATCTCTCTCATCTCAGCAAAGGAGGGGTACAGCCAGTTTCCTGGGGCTGCCCTAGTTGGGGCACAGATAGAGATTGCCAAGTCATCTCTGGATGGCATGTGTGTTTGGGCCAAGGGCAAGGCCTGGGTGGTGGCCTCTGACTTCCTTCCATACATCCTCAAGGGTAGAGCAGGGTATACTCACTGGGATGCCTGGGGACATCCAAGGTTCATCAACTCCAGTGTAGGTGGGGAGGCTTTTGTTTCTAGTGTCCCTCTAGGCACACTGGAAGTTATAGAAGTTCCTCACTAACTGTGGAGGCAGAGGGCAGAGCTCAGTAGCGGGTCTAAAATCAACCTTAAGCACGCACATGTTTGATTTTTGCAGAAGTATTTAGTTTTTAAAACTTGGATTAAGACATGAAAACTGTCAGTTTAAAACTGTTTTTTTGTTTTATACACACACACATCACATCACACTCTTCCACTGTAAGTTAAGATTGGATTCTATCCATTTTATATTAACTAGTGCTTACAAGCCAGAAGGAAGAAACCCACCCTGATTCAGGTCCGCACGGGTTCTGTGGACCAGTTGCCCTTACCAGAAGAAGGGAGCATGTGCCTCTGTGAATTGTTCTCCCTGTGAAGAGCCTGGGCAGCAGAATACACTTGGAAGCACAGGACAGAATAGAAACAGGATCAGAAGTCTCCCACAGAGCTGGAGAGACAGCACTCAGTTAAGAGCACCATTGCTCCTGCCGAAGACCTGCATTCAGTTCTCAATGCACATGAGGGCTCACAGTTGTCTGCAACTTTGGTTCCAGGTCATCTGACACCCTCTTCTGGCCTATGGGCACTGCACACATTCAATACACAAACACACATGCAGGCAAAACACTCAAATAAATAAACCTTTAAAAAAGATTTCTATAAAGAATCTCTCTGAGTCCCCCTGTCTTGCGGGCCGCAAGAATATATTATAGAGATTCACCTGTGTATTATAAAGTTATACTTTGACTGACAAAGGGTCTGTCAAATGGGAAGCCGTTTATCACAGAATATTTGGTGTTATACAGCCTTAATATTCAGCTGTGCCTTGCTATGAATTTCTTGTGGGTCCATCTGTTACTAGACCATTTGGCAAACAGTTCAGCTTCTCAGACCTGCTGAACCTCCAGGTAACTAATTCCCCTGCCCCACCCTGAGCCTAGGAGACAAGCAGGCTGTAGATACATAGCTTTGTTTTTTGTGCAAATGGAGCTCAGACCATCCCCTTACTCCATGCCTAGGGGCATGACAGAGAGATTGACTGAGGACCATAGGGCTTTTTACATAACCAGGTGCAATAAGGACTGGAGTGGAATTCCAGGGGCAGACACAGAACCGTGTGGCCAGAGGGAGGAGAGGAAGGCAGAGACTCTGTAGAGGGTAAAGCAGATCTCTTGTAGAGTTTATCGGGGCTAGGGATAAGGAGCCAGGAAGGATAGATGGAGGACAAAGGAACAGAAGACAAAGATGAGACCAAAAGCATAAGGGCTCGGTTATTACCAGGGCATTGAGGGGACAGAAAAAGTAGGTACAGAGAGGAACTGAGACCCAGGATGGAACTGAAGCTGTATAGAGTTTTGTCATAAAGGAATAAAGTAAATGGACAAAAGAGTGTGGTATATGTAGATTCCTTTCCCTCAGAGACCCCACGCTGGATGTAGCATCTTCCCCAGGATTTAATACCTTTTAGACCACATGTCTTGCAAGCATGAGGACCTGAGTTTGAGCTCCAGAACCCATGTAAACAAACAGTAAATAAGGCATGGTGTATGCTTACAATGCCAGTGCTAGGAAGGCACAGATAGCTGGACCCCTTCCCCGACCCCCGAGTCTCCGTGGCCAGCCAGTCTAGCCGACTTGTTGAAGTTTACGCCAATGAGAGTTGCTGTCTTATAAAACAGGTGTATGGCACCTGGTGTATGGCAGCTGAGATTACCCTCTACCCTCCACACATATGCACCCGAATGTACATGTTCACACCTGTTTTTCAAGGTGTTGCAGAATTAGAAAAAGTAAACAGAGTATGCAACAGTGTCTCAGATGTTATCCATGTGTAGTACTAGCTGTAGTCATGGTAATGGCAGCAGCAGACAGGAACCCTAGGAGAGGTTCAGATTGCCGGAGGCCTTGATTCTGCTACAATAAGGTATGCCCTTTGCATCAGCCCCTGTTCTTTTTGATGGAGACAGCTCTCAGGCCTAAATGAACAGGATATCTTGAGCCCTGCAGGCTTCCCTGAAATGCCTCCAACCCCTGGGGAGGGCACACTCTTTATAGCCTCACAGTGGTCCAAATCAGGGATCCAATTCAGCTCACATTTCCCAAGCCTCTCTGCCTTCTGATGACTTAGCCTACAGCTCTCCATCACTTTCATTAGTAATGGGGTCTTTTCACAGACCTTTATAGTCAAATATGATTGATTTCTATAATTGGAAGCAAATGGCTTTTTAATAAGCTTGCTTGAAATGCTGGTGGTTAATGGTCCCGTTTCCGGAGCCTGTGATGATTCTGACCCTCAGTCTTTACTTTCTTTCAGAGAACAGACTTGCTTGGTTTGCTAAAGGTTTTCAAAGGAGAGGAAGGGAGGGGAGGTGGAGATGGGCCTAGCTGCCATTCTGCAGGAGCCAGACTTCCGGGAAGTGCTGTTTTTCTTCTTTCAACACCAATTCTGTCTGCACATGATTTTCTAGCACATGCAGCCCTCTTTCTGTCTGCACGTGATTCCAGCACATGCAGCCTCTTTCTTTCTGTCTGCATGCGATTCTAGCACATGCAGCTCCGTTGCGATTCTAGCAATGCAGGTCTCTTTCTTTCAGGGTTCAGTCCCACCAAGTCCTGCCTGGTCGCTTGTGGGACGATAAGGAATGGAGAGCTAGGGTTAGATCTGAGAGGCAATGCAGATATGACGCAGGGAGGGGGTTTTCTGCACTGCCGCTGTGAGAAGAGGGGAAGTTGAGAGGGAGGTTGGAGCATACAGCCCAGAGCTGCCGTGTCCTCACCCACCAAAGGTGCAGGAATCGGTGAGAGGGCGGCATGGCACAGGTTTGAGTCCTGCACCTCTGGGGAGTCAGAACTCCAAGGGCTGGCACCAGGAGGCCAGGCCCTGCTGAGGGAGAAGAAGAGCAGACACGGTGGAGAAACGGCCGGGTACCAGAGAGTGATGATTTATGAGCTCTGTGTGGAGAGCAGGGAGAGGAAACCTGAAAACCTCACCACGTCCCAGAGAGGATGGAAGTGCAAGTTGCATGGCAGAACCAGTTAGGACAAATTGGTGATGCATGAAATACTGTGCGAGCGAGCGTGTGTGCGTGCGAGCGAGTATGCGTGCATGCGTGTATGTGTATGTGTGTGTGTGTGCGTGTGCGTGTGCATGCTGGGGATGGAACCCAGGGCCTCATGCACGCTAGGAAGTACTCTATCATGGAGCCACACTCTCAGCCTCATTATTACAGTTCTTTAGTGTACTGGCTTTATGACTTTCAATAAATTTGCAAACATTCTGGGCATCTTCTTAGATTTACTTGCAGATTCAATCTTGTCTTTCATATACACACTTATTCCTTAATTATGGATTTTTACGACATAGGGAAGCACTGCTTCTTCACGGCTAGAGACAGATGGTCAATTGCACTTAAGATGTGAAGCCAGGCACGGTGGTACCTGCCTGCAATCCCATACTCGGGGAAGCTGAGCCAGGGCTGTGTAAGTTCAGGGCCAGCTTTGGCCATGGAGTGAGACCACCATCTCTGAAAGAGTGAATGACTGAGTGAGCTGGGAGTGTGGGTGTGACTCCTAGGACAGCACCTGTCTGCAGGGGTGCAGGTGTGACTCCCAGGATAACAGCACCTGTCTGCAGGGGTGC
>CABHPQ010174166.1:47511-60843 GCA_902168405.1 Peromyscus aztecus | reverse complement strand
AGGGGTGCAGGTGTGACTCCTAGGACAGCACCTGTCTGCAGGGGTGCGGGTGTGACTCCTAGGACAGCAGCACCTGTCTGCAATGCTTGCAGTAGCACAGACTGGCTTCTTTGCTCATGCAGCCCAGTTGTCACCAGCTGCCCTAATGGTCCAGCAGCTGTTCCAGGAGGGGACCAGGATTGTTGATCTTGGGAGGATTGATACTGCAGCTTCGGATTTCTCCAGGGAGTCTGGATGTTATATCTGAGGCAAACACAGTCGTGTTTGAGATAGCTACTCTAGTAAACCTCTTGAGGTCTGTACCCACACAGTAAACATCCACCGTTTCCTAGGGGGAGATTCTAGGAACTAACCCAAGCACAGATGCTTTGAGGCAAGACTTAGGTGTGTGGTTCCGGATTCTGCGCTCAGAAGCACAGACTGTAGCAGAGTAATGAAGAGATTCTCCCCACCCCAACCTTAACCTGAAACAGCTATGTCGGCACTTGAGACTGGATTTGGCTACCCTGATGCTCCATCCAACTTGTCTTCATTGCTATTTAAATCGGCAGACTTTGGGGCTGGTAAGAGGCTCAGCAGGGATAACACGTGCTGTGCAAACATGAGGACTGGACTTTGGGTCCCCAGAATGCCTGTATATGCTGGGTGTGGCAGTGTGTGCCTGTAAGCCCAGTGTTGAGGGGGTATGTGGGTACAGGAGAGTCACTGGAACTCACTGGTCAGTCAGCTGAAATCAATGATCCCCAGGCTCAGTGAGAGACCACATCAAAAATAAAATAAAATAAAACAAAATAAAATGAAATAAAAGATGGAAAGCAATTGAGAAAGACACCCAGCAGGGACCTCTGGTCTCCACATGAACATGTACACATGTGCACTCATATGTACATGTGCACAAACCCACACAAGCATGTACATATATCAACACACACACACACACACACACCAGACTTTGAGTAAAGCTGATTACCTTCCTTAACTGGCTGTGGGCCTCATCTAGTCAGTTGAAGACATTAAGAAAGAGAAAAAAAGAGACTGGAAGTACCCCAAAGCAGACAAAGTTCTGTGTTCAGGCTGCCTCTGTATATGAGCTGCAACAATCACCTTTCTGGCCCCCCGCCTGCAGGCCAGCCCGGAAGACCTGAAGTTTGCAGCCCCTGTGATGTTGCGACCTAATCTCTAACCCTGTGCCTGTGTCCACACATATCTATCTGCTCTTGCTGCTCTGGGGAGCATTTTAATGGGGACAGAGGTCTGTTCCTGACAGCACAGTTGCTTCGGCACCTTGGAAAAGGAAGGGGAACCGTGGGGATGATGAGTGGGGTGTACAGGCCTGATCGTGGTCTCACTTTGCATTTGTGTAACAGCAGTCAATCATAACAATAGGGAAAGTTAATAACCCATGGCAACGTGGCTCTGTTAATGAACATTCTGAATAGGATATAGTTGGTTTTGCTTTTTTTTTTCTTTTTTAGGCAAGGCCTTATTATGCATCCCTAGCTGGAGCTGGTCTGGAACTTTGTATATAGACCAGTCTGGCTTTGAAGGCACAGGGATCCACCTGCTTCTGCCTTCTGAGTGCTAGGATTTAAGGTATGCATCACCCTGACTGGCTGAGTCCATAGTTTTGGAAAATGACTTATGCACCATCTTACCAGGGCCACAAGTCCAGTGTCAAGGAGAGAGCGGATATGTTATTAGGTGCTTGGGTCCCCAATCCAGTGCAAGTGAGATACGTCCAGCTGAGATCAGGTAGGGCTCCAAGGACAAGGCGATGATGACACACTGTCACAGCCCTCCATGAGCCCATGCCACTCTCCGGGAGAATTCTCACGATACGCGAATGTTTGGGAAATCTGCTTGGTCTCAGGTGTGGTGGCCAGGGACATTAGGTCTTTGATCCTTGCAGCGGCCACCAGCAACGGCACCAGAGGCCAGTGCACCCAGCAGGTGGCAGACCCTGCTGCATGGAAGTAAACGTGGAAGCCAGTGGGGAAGGATTCTGGGCACGAACCCCAGGATATTTTGGGGAAGGTCCTCTCAGGAACCATCTGGGGACTTATTTTGAAATGAGCGAACTAATTTCCAGGGGCAAAGCCAGTAGGACTTTGGCCGTGATCTTCCGGGAATAAAAACGAAGGACAGCTCTGGCTGTCGTGGGCTGGCGCGGTCTGAGACATGTGGGAGTCATTGGGAGAAATTTCCCTCAGCGCTGTCACCCCTCCAGGAACAAGAGCAGGGTGGCTTATTGGAGCAAGAAGGCCGTGCAAGCTGGGAAAGGCACGGCATTCTTTCAAACACAGTTGAGATGATTATATTCCCGACTCATGCCAACCCCAACTCACAAAATGCTGAAGAAATGAAATCTGGTTAAATGTGTTCTTTTTCACCCTTCTTAAAAAATATCAAAAGCTAATATTTTGCAGACAGCTCTCTACTGGCCACGCTGGCCAGGCCTCATGGGGTCCAAAACCAACACACCTGATCCAGATTTGGTCAGCTTCAGGAGGCCAGAGAAGTGTCCAAGGAATCTCAGGATTGTTCTTTATCCCAAGGGGCTTAAAGGGCTTCAACCTGAAATTGTTCTTGATTAGGAGTTGTGCGTGGCATGGAACAGGGAGTGGGCTGTGCTGATGTGTGTGTGTGTGTGTGTGTGTGTGTGTGTGTGTGTGTAGGGGGGGAGGAGAAAAGCTCATGAGTCATTCCAGCCTCCTCTATGGTATTTTGAGCACAGATCTGTCTGCCTCCTTCACGGTGAATATTCAGAATCACCTCTCTTCATACCTAAGGTATCAGTGAGGAACATGATGACTTATTTCTAGTGAGAATGCTGTGCAGGGGTCCTAGGATGTTGTTTTTTGGGCAGAATATGCTTGACATAATGGCTTTCTGTACTTCAGAAATTACTGGTGTCTGTTTTCCATGGGTCATCAGAATAATGTCCTTTGTGGGGTGTTATTTTGACAATGTGGGGGTGTCTTGTGGAATTGACATTTGCCACCCAGCTCTCAGGAAACCACCAACTATGTTGATACAAGGGACAGAAATGGGTGAGCGACAGCTGCCCAGGTGACAAGATGGAGGACCTGGGTGGCAGTCAGAATGCTCATTCCTAACGGTGTCAGGCTACTGAGAAGGACAGCAACTCCTCAGAAGCTGTCACCAGGGCCAGACGCCTGCCTACGGCGGCTTCTCGGCTCACCTTAGTTCAAGTCAGGCTGCCCCATCTACCTCTTCACTTGCTTCCTATCTTCCCTTATTTGCATATCTAAGTTGTTGGGGGTGGGACAGCTATCAGGTTAGAAGTGGGGGATGCATTTGGGACATGGTCCCTGGAAACACGATAAAGAGCGTGGGTTAGTGGAGCACGGTGAACAGTCAGCCAATGAAGAAAGTGGGTACTAGCAAACCAGTCATCATCATGGGCCACTACAGCTTCATCCCACTGGGGTCACAGTTCACAGCTGTCACCCCTAAGGGGAGAACTGGGATGCATCTCCCCCGACTACTGACCATCCCTGGTTGAGGCACCAGTGCCAGCCTGCCCTGTGTGCATCTCTCAGAGGGCCAGCGCATGCTCTGAGAGCGTGGGAGGCACTGGCAGATGAAGCCCCACCGGTGAGTGCATGCATTCCCTTGAAGGGGCTTGAATGCTTTGTTTCTTGTTATGATGCTCTCAGACATCACCACAGCACACAATTAATGGAGTCTCCTACATAAGAGCTAGCTCTTTGGGACTAAAGTTAGGGAAGAGAGGAGCAGAGGAAATCAAACATTTTAGACAGTTTATTGCCTGATTTCTTAGGGGCCTGGCTGATGTGTTAGGGGTCTGTTTTTGTTTTTGTTTTTCTTCAGCTTGGCAGTTGGGGAGTGGTTGGAACAGCCCATAATTCTGCACCGACTGATCAAAATCTTTTAAAACTAGAATATCTTTCATTTATTCTTTGAGAATTTCATAAATGCAAACAATGTACTTGATCAGACCCACCCTTGGACACTCTCAGTGTGTGCCCTGACCCCTTCCCTTCTGCTCTCCTCTCCAACCTGCTGAGTCAGTTAGTGCTGTGTGCTGGGATGCTGCCGGACCTCACTGGCCTGATCTTGCACAGATAACCATAGCTGCAGTGGGTTCCTGAGCTCGTAAACACATGCTGAGATGATACTGAAGTCTAGCAAACCTCTCAGTAAGTGACAGGCAGATCCCTGGAGCTTGCAAGCCAACTCAGACCAGCCAAAGCAGTGGTCTGGGTTTTGTACATCTCAATGAACTTCCAGACCAGTGCAGTTCTCAACCTTCCTAATGCCACGACCCTTTAATACAGTTCCTCATGTTGTGGGGACCCCAACCACAAAATGATTTTCTACTTCATAACTGTAACTTTGCTGCTGTTATGAATTGCAACGTCAATGTCTGATATGCGGGATATCTGATATGCAACCCCTATAAAAGTGTTGTTTGACCCCCAGAGGGGTCTTGACCCCCAGGGTGGTGCTCTGAACCACTGAGTCATCTCTCTAGCCATCTGCTGTTCTAGATCTCTCATTGGCCTAGGTGCAGCTAAACCCACCACGCCCTTCTCTTTATGGTACAGACTATTTTGCAACCTTTGGGCGTGGACCTCATCTTGCCTTAGACGGCTGGTATAGGCAATCAATACGCTTTGTGACTTGTCTCTTGCCTATTGACTTCATTCTGCACAATATCCATTTCCGTTCTTGTTCCTTAATTATTTGCATTGCCTTCTAACCACAGGAGTGTTCAGGCACACCGGTGCTTGCTGAGAAGCAAGGGTCACCGCTGTATTCCAGTCACTCAGCAGGGTGGCTTCAGACTTCAGCACACCCCAGCATGTTTGTATAAGCTGTTTAACAAAGCACAGCACAAAACGGGGTGGGTGAGAGGCTCAGTGGGTAAGAGCACCTGCCACCCAGCTTGACCCCCTGTGGATGGTCCCGAGCCCACAGGTGGAAGGAGAGAACTGACCTCCACACACACCTGAGCTGTGGAGAGAACTGACCTCCACACATGCCTGAACTGTGGAGAGAACTGACCTACACACACGCCTGAGCTGTGGAGAGAACTGACCTACACACACCTGAGCTGTGGCAGACACTCATGAGCGCAAATAAATACGTAAGTACATGTAAAAACATTAAAAATCATTCAAGTGTCATGAATGAATGATGTTTTCAATATAGTTTAAATCAATCAAATCAGTCTACCTTGTGAGAAAACTTACAGTTCAGTAGTGAAGTCATCCAGCTCTGGTCTGGCAATGAATTTAACCATCTGTGTAATGGAATCATTTGTTCTTGTAGTGGCTGTTGGCTATAATGCAAGTAATGGGAATCCACTGGCTCCCCTCATGTTTCACTGACAATCTTTGCAGTGCCATTTATGGGGACGTGGGTCTCATCTTTGGGGCAGTGTTACAGTGAGGTAGAGTAAATAGCTTCCCAATGCAGAATAACATTTTAAAAAATAGGTAAACTAGTCTCATCCACAACCCCCATCACATTTTTCTTTCTTTCTTTTTCTAGTAGACAGAGAAAAGCAACTGTCTTAAGTTTCTTCCAAAAATTAAGAGAAAATTAAAGTAAGTTACAGGCTGGAAGAAAACACCTGCTACCTATTCCACAGACAAAGGCCCGACATCCAGAGCACACAGAGCTGCTGTGAATCAGAGAGACATCCAACCAGGTAGTCAGCAAAGGGTACACGATACACGAAGAAGGCCTGTTAGGCCAGCTGTTTGGGAAACGCAAATGAAGACAATGATCATGAACCACAGCTCTGCTCTCCAACTGGCAAGAACTGCCACAGCTGACATGGTCGCACTCAGTAAGCGTTCGGGGAAGCGGGTGCTGCTGCACACCGAGGGAGGGGGTATAAATCAATGAAGCCCCTTGGGTTCACGACCAGGGAATTGGGAAAATTAAACATGAATGATATCGTGTAGTGAGTATTCACACCGCCAATGACCTTGGGCTACCTGGCCTGATACAGGCGGTGCTTCTTGTCTGTCTACATGATCTCTTAAAAGGGAAGAGAAAGGGGGGTTGTGTTCTTTTGGGTGGTAAAGACAGGATGAGGTGGCATGAAGCAGTATGTGATTGGTACCCAGCTTTCCAAGGACTCTGTAACTGGATTTACCATATCCTGTATTCATGAGTATATTTCCCTATTTCATATCTTAATAAACCTCTGGTACCCCTTAAACAGACTCTCATGGAATTCACTTACTAGTGGCGCCCAATGTGGCCAAACTCCAAATGCCCCTGCCAGGGCACACAGTCCTGCACGGCAATACCCCATTTGCCTAATTGGGGTCTGGACTTCATCTTTTGAAATTCCCACCCCTTCTGCATTCCAGGGCCCCTGCACATTCTGCTACTCCCCAGGATCCTGGATCCTGCTGCATCACAGTTTGCACAGTGTGCTGCTATCCACCAGCCATGCATAGTCAGCCTGCCACCTGACCAGAGCCCAGCTTGGCTGCACCACCTGGCTCCTAGCTGGCTGCGGAAGCTCTCTCAAGTTCAGCAGCCCTGCACCTCCAGCCTCTCTGTCTTCAGGTGTCCCAGCCAGGCCGCACAAAGGCACCTAAACATTTCCAGCTCATTCCGTGTATTGCCTCATTGGTGTATACAATCTGTTGTGGTCCCTGCAGCTCTGCCTAGTACTCATGGACACCAGGTGGGGGTTGCCTGGGTGAGTTAAATTTGGAGCCCACCTCCGGAGCCTGAGTCAGCTTGAACCAACCTGCTTTGGTGTGACACCTGCTGGCCAAACATCATCATTATATCCTAAAATCTCCTGAGGGTTTTTTTCCCCCCAGGACAGGGTTTCTCTGTGTAGTTTTGGTTGGTGCCTGTCCTGGATCTCACTCTGTAGATCAGGCTGGCCTTGAACTCACAGAAATCTACCTGCCTCTGCCTCCTGAGTGCTGGGATTAAAGCACGCTGCCTGGCTTTCTCCTTAGGATTTTATGTGAGGTAAATTACTTGATAATTTCATTCTTTAAACTGATAATTTTTTTTCAATCTGTAATCTTCTTTTATCTCAGTGGTGGAAATTACAATGCAGGTAATTAAAAATTTTCTCGTTTCTGTTAGGGATGGAATTTTAGATGAGCTATGCAGCCTACCTGTGATGTATATATTTTTAGCTATAGTTGCTATCAGTCTGGAAATTCATATCATATCCTTAAAAATGGCTTGATAACAGTGCCAAAAATGAGAACCTAATTGAAATTATACAGACTTTGCAAAGTGGTAATGAGGAATTGGCTGGAAAAATCTATTCCTTAGAATGTGATAATGATTAGTTGTCCTGAAAACTTCATTCCATGGAAATTGGTTATGAGAAATTATCTGATAGAACATCACTTTTGGAAGGCAATTTACATGCCATACAGATAATTTCTAAGGATGACAAAGTAGCATTGATGGATAAAATGAAATCTTCGGAATTACGTATGAATGATGAAAACAAGAAACTGATTGATCTAATGAAGTCGCTGGAATAATTTACTGTTCAGGAGGTTCAGAATCTACAGAAGGCAGTGACAAATTGATTTCAAATCTTAGAAGAACTTGTTAAAACTTATAAAAAGAGAGTTAAGGCACAGATGACAGAGGTTAGAGGGGATTTAACCTCACCAGTATCTTAGAGAGTTAGAGATGACTTGCCTAAAGTGGTGAGCTCACCTGCTATGACATATCCTGTTACTATTTGTGAAAAGTCAGCAAATATTAATTATCCCAAAGGATATGCAGATTGTAAATGGGAGCCTATACATATGAGAGACTTAAAAATTATAAAGGAAGCAATAGTCTCCTATTGTATTCATTCAGCATACATGTAAGACAGTTGCTGAATATGTGGTCTTCCAGGAATAGAATCACTCCAAATGACTGGAATCAATTAGTCTCAGCAGTGTTAGAATATAGTCATCAGTTACAGTGGAAAGGCTGGTTGAGAGAAGAAACTAAGGCCCTTGAACAGCAAGGTAAGGGTTGAGATTTTGAGATTTCTCAAGATCAGATTCTTGGTGAGGGCTGTTTTGCTGACATAAATAAGTAGGCTTACCTTTGATGCACACACCTTGTTCCTATGCCATACAGCAGCCTTAAATGATTGGGATAAAATTCAAGAATCAGGAAAAAGAATTGAGCCATTTACTAAAGTCATATAAGGCTCAAAAGAACACTTCACTGACTTTTTGCAAAGACTGACTAAAGCTGTAAGTAGAATAATATCAGATCAAGAAGCTAGACAAGTACTAGTTCAATCTTTGGCTTTTGAAAATGCCAATCTAGAATGCAAAAAGATAATTGCACCTTTAATAGTCAGATCAACACCCATAGAAGTATGGACCTAACACAGTCAATATTGAGTCTCACAACTGTAGTGATGAGGCTTGGATAGGAGAGGTGATTTCCAAAGGCCTGAAGAGATGTCAAAGTGCCAGATGTTTTAGTTAAGGCTAACCAGGCCATATAAGAAGAAACTGTACACAGGGTGTTCCTAGAAACAATGTTTCTTCTAAGAATAACCCAAACAGAAGGCCCCCAACCTTCTGGATTATGCAGAAGGTGAGGCAAAGGCTGACATTGGACCAATGAATGCAGATCAACAAGACACAAACAGGGCAACACTTTACCCTGGGGTAAAGTGGGAGACACCTTGGGGACCTCTTGCAGGCCCCCAAGTCAAACTTGGTCAGGTCATTCGCAGTCACCATAGAGGAAACTCCTCCCCTCCTGGAAAAAATTAGAAGATCCAGCACCTACTGTAAAAAACCATACAACTCTGGATGACAGAATATCTTTGGAAGATGAATCAAAAATTCCAAAAAAAACCCCATAAAAACAAATATTTTGGCAGACTTTCATAAATGATCAAAGACCAAAGCTAAGGGTACGATTAAATAACATTATAATTGAAGGTTTGCTGGACACAGGGGCAGATGTGACTATAGTTACACCAGAACCATGGCATCCGAATTGGCCTCTTCAGGAAGTGGATGTTCAGTTCTTAGAGATTAGAACTCTATCTCAGGTAAAATGAAGCACAAGATGGGTTGAATGTATAGGGCCAGAAGCACAGATAGGAGGGCTGAGCTCATATGTGGCAAATGCAGCAGTGAATCTATGGGGTTGTGATCTATTACAGCAATGGAATACCCAGATTAACGTTCCTCCAATCTCAGAAGCAGACCAAAAACCAATTCATGTTTCTGGGAATAATATTATAAGACACTATACAAAATAGTGACCATTCAGGCTGTACAAAAACAGGGCACAATAGCTGTTGATATCTCAGCGGTACCAGGGGCCTTACACTTGAAATGGTTAACTGACAAACCTGTCTGGGTTGGGCAGTGGCCTATGACACAAGAGAAACTATAAGCTTTAGAACAGCTGGTTCAGGAGCAGTTAAATGCTCAACATATTGAAGAATCTACCAGCCTTTGAAATTCTCCTGTATTTGTTATTAAAAAAAATTTGTAAAATGGAGAATACTGAAGAATCTGAGAGCCATAAATAAAGTGATTAAGCTGATGGGCTCTCAACAGCCTGACATTCCTCTGCCTTCTCTGTGATCTAAGGGATAGCCTATTGTAGTTATTGACTTAAAAGACTGTTTCTTCACTATACCTCTACAAGAAAAGAACAGGGAAAAATTTGCCTTCATGTACCTACTTATAATAATTTTCAGCCTGTTAAGAGAATGAAAGGTTCTCCCACAGGGAATGTTAAATAGCCCCACCCTGTGCCAATATTTTGTGCAAAAACTGTTGGAAATAATTCATGTGTAGTTTCCACAATCTATAATTTACCATTATATGGATGATATCTTATTAGCTGATTCAAAAGTAGACACTTTAGAAAAAATGTTCAAAGAAGTAAAGAAAGTTTTGCTGGGGATACAAATTGCTTCTAAAAAAATACAAAGAGAAGATTCTATTAATTACTTAGGGTATAAAATAGGTCTACAAAAAAATTAGACCCCAAATGGTACAAATTAATAACTGATTGCTAACTCATAATGATTCAAAGATTGCTAGGAGACATTTTCAATTTATGGTTCACTCATTGGGATAAGTCCTGATGAACTGAGTAATTTGTTCAGTACCCTAGATGGGGACAAGGACTTAAATAGTCCAAGAGAATTGTCAGCTGAAGCTGAGAGAGAATTGGCTTTGGTGGAAAAGAAATTACAGAATGCACATGGGATCGTGTGAATTGAGAGCTTAACTTCATTCTGGTTATATTACCCTCTATGCAGTCCCCTACAGGGATCTTGATGCAGAGGGAAGATATTATATTGAAATGGATATTTCTACCACATAAACAGAGCAAGAAAATAAAGATATATGTGGAAAAGATTTCTGATTTGATTTTAAAAGGAAAATTAAAACTTCCTCAGTTGACAAAAATGGACCCAGCAGAAATTGTAGTACCTTTTACTAATGAGGAAATTTCCTCTTTATGGAAAGATAATGTATATTGGCAAAGAGCTTGCAGTAATTTTTTGAGAGAGGTTAACAACAGTTTATCCCCAAAGTGAGAGAATTAAATTAATAAAAAGAAGTAGCTGGGTCCTTCCTCACATTGTATGGAGAACACCAATCTCTGGAGTCCCTACACTCAATACTGATGCAAATAAATCAGGAAAAGTAGGATATAAATCAGGAAACTTAAGTAAAGTGGTTCAATGCCCTTAAAATTCTGTACAAAAGTCATAACTGTATATTATTCTTATGGTACTAATGGACTTTACAGAACTCTCAATATAGTTACTGACTCTCAATATGCAGAAAGGGTTGTTTTACATATTGAAACTGCTGAATTTATTTCTTATCAAATAGAATTAACTTTTCTATTTATGCAATTATAGTAAATAATCAGGAATAAGAAGTATATATATATATATATATATATATATATATATATATATATAAACCTATCAGATCCCATACAGGTCTGCCAGGTCCTCTAGCACAAGGTAATGATAAAATTGATTGATTATTAATAGGAATTCTTCTGGAGGCCTTAGAATTTCATAAAAATCACCATGTCAATAACAAAGATTTGAAAAAGGATTTCTCCATCACTTGGCAACAAGCCAAGGAAATAGTAAAAAAAAAAATTTCCTACTTGTTCCATCTATAACCAAACTCTATTACTGGCAGGAAGTAATCCTAAAGGTACACACAGAAATGAAATTTGGCAAATAGATGTGTTTCATTTTGCAGAATTTGGAAAATTAAAATATGGATACCATACAATAGATATGTTTTTAGGATTTCAATGGGCAACTGCTTTGAGTTCTGAAAAGGCTGGTTCTGTAATTACACATCTATTAGAAGCCACAGCCATAATGGGTATATCTGTACAAATTAAGACTGACAATGCTTCAGCATATGTCTCCAGTAAAATGAAACAGTTTTTTTCATATTATAATATAAAGCATACTACAGGTATACCACACAATCGTACAGACAAGCGGACATAGAAAGATCTAATTGCACTTTAAAAGAAATGATTAATAAACAGAAATGGGGAACTAGAACCCCCAAAGATAGATTGCATAATGCCTTATTGACCTTGAATTTTCTTAATGCTAATGAGAAAGGAGCACCAGATGCAGAGAGACATTGGACTATAGATAAAACCAACTCAATTAAATCAGCCTGTGTACTTTAAAGATGTGTTGACCTCAGAAGGAAACCAGAATATGTGTTACATTGGGGGAGAGGGTTTCGTTTTTGTTTCCACAGGAGTAGAAAAGCTATGGATACCATAAAAATTAATAAAGATTCAATTCAAATAGGAGAAACCTCTTGATGAGGAGAAGTAAAAGCTCATCCACCCATGTGACCACTCTACAAGTTGTAAGAAAAACTCAGCAAACAAGAGTCGGGTAGGGTTCTGTTTTTGTCTTTACAGAATAATAGAAATACCCATCTTCAAGAAAGCAAAAGACCTTAGACAGCTGGATGTTTAAATAATGGTAAAATCTCATTACCTAAAATGCATATCTCCTTACTTGTAGAAATATTTAAGTCCCGACTCAATTATTATCAAAGCTGGCATTGGAGTTGGAGCATAGTTCTCTCCTTCTCTAAATTCAAGCATGCTGTTAAAAGGAAACATTAAGAGTTTCTGCTCATATCAGAAGAGCCACCTGGTGTGTGACAGAAGAAAACCAAAAATCTAGTGACTATTGTCAAAACTGTATTTCTCCCCATACTTATTTTTGACTCTTTGGAAGCTTTCTTTAGATATAGTGCTATCCTGAAACTTAGATTTTCCATTTTGACATTAATAATGCCTAAGTTTTTCTGCAGTGAACAATAAATTTTCCTAACAGCGATCTCTGAAAGTCTCTTGAAAGGAGATGGGGCCCCACAACCTCAAATCTACCTGGTTCTTTTTTTTTTTTTTTTTTGAGACAGGGTTTCTCTTTGGAGCTTGTCCTGGATCTCACTTTGTAGACCAGATTGGCCTCAAACTCACAGAGATCCACCTGGCTCTGCCTCCCGAATGCTGGGATTAAAGGCGTGCACCACCACTGCCTGGCTCTACCTGGTTCTTAATGATGCCATTGAGTCAATAAACATCACTCAGAGATTGGCGTTGGACTATACACTGTTTAGGACAGTTCCGAGGTGGCTAGCTGAGATGGTCCACCATCTTACACTTCTAGCCAGAACTTCAGATAAGCTTTACCCATTACTCTGAGACTGGCTACAAACGCTACAGCTAGTCCTAATGAGACTTGTTTTAGTTTTTACAGGATCCCACAGAGATACTGTCACCCCCTAAACAGCAGGAAGCAATTCTAAGAAAAGAATGCCCCCTGTCCCAACAGGTCTTTGTCTTCTCAGGGTTATGAATAATTTTCATCTATAAGGGGTTGGTTATAAGTTGAATAGGGCCAGGGAGTAGAACAATAAAATTTAGACTCAGGAATCCATTTTGGAAAAGAAAAAAAGGGGAATAGATGGGATAGAATAATAAGGTAGATTACTGTATATACTAGTGAACTAACTTAGTAACTATCAGCTTTAAATCATTTGCACTGGCATGGATTCTTGTATATGGATACAAATGTAAAATTATTTTTGTATTCCTGTTTAAGATAATTTGTATATTGATACAAATTAAGGATATTGTTGTCATATTGCACTATATATTTCTACCTCTGATTTAGATATTTTTGTATATTGTCACAAATTTGAGGTCATTGTCCTTATACTGTACATCTATTTATAGATTATTTATTTATTTATTTATTTTGGTTTTTTCGAGACAGGGTTT
>CABHPQ010174166.1:0-47111 GCA_902168405.1 Peromyscus aztecus | reverse complement strand
GATTAAAGGCGTGCACCACCACTGCCTGGCTCTACCTGGTTCTTAATGATGCCATTGAGTCAATAAACATCACTCAGAGATTGGCGTTGGACTATACACTGTTTAGGACAGTTCCGAGGTGGCTAGCTGAGATGGTCCACCATCTTACACTTCTAGCCAGAACTTCAGATAAGCTTTACCCATTACTCTGAGACTGGCTGCAAACGCTACAGCTAGTCCTAATGAGACTTGTTTTAGTTTTTACAGGATCCCACAGAGATACTGTCACCCCCTAGACAGCAGGAAGCAATTCTAAGAAAAGAATGCCCCCTGTCCCAACAGGTCTTTGTCTTCTCAGGGTTATGAATAATTTTCATCTATAAGGGGTTGGTTATAAGTTGAATAGGGCCAGGGAGTAGAACAATAAAATTTAGACTCAGGAATCCCTTTTGGAAAAGAAAAAAAGGGGAATAGATGGGATAGAATAATAAGGTAGATTACTGTATATACTAGTGAACTAACTTAGTAACTATCAGCTTTAAATCATTTGCACTGGCATGGATTCTTGTATATGGATACAAATGTAAAATTATTTTTGTATTCCTGTTTAAGATAATTTGTATATTGATACAAATTAAGGATATTGTTGTCATATTGCACTATATATTTCTACCTCTGATTTAGATATTTTTGTATATTGTCACAAATTTGAGGTCATTGTCCTTATACTGTACATCTATTTACAGATTATTTATTTATTTATTTATTTTGGTTTTTTCGAGACAGGGTTTCTCTGTGTAGTTTTGGTGCCTGTCCTGGATCTTGCTTTGTAGACCAGGCTGGCCTCGAACTCATAGAGATTCACCTGCCTCTGCCTCCTGCGTGCTGGGATTAAAGGTATGTGCTACCACCACATGGCTGTTTATTTTTATAATGTAAAGCCTTAATCTTTAAGTTATTTAGGTTGATAAGAATTACAGGTCAATAGTCACCCATGCCTGTCATACTTACAGTCATATCAATTGGGTTTTCTAGATATACAGATATATATGTCAGAGAGATAAATAATCTTCAAACACTTCATAGACCTAGAGAATATGGCATTTAAATGTTTTAATAACTTAAAATTCTGTGGATGTGAGACATGACTGCTCCTGGCAGCACCGATCTACTTCTGAGAGAATGTTGGGCATGCATCGAAGGCACTCCGTAAAGAATTTGTCTTCTTCTTGGCAAAAATGGCCTGTTGGGCAAAGAACTGCCCTTGCCTTGGCTGCTGACAGCAAGCATGCTGTCCGTTCTGGACGAGCAGGACACAAGGAAAAGTGACTGCTGAACCTTGCCAAGACAGTAGAGGACAGTTTTTTCAAAATTCCCTGCTTCTGACAATGGTCTGTTGGGTATTTTAGGCCTGCAGCCAAAAGTGGATGCCCCAACATTGCAGAGAAACCCTGGGTGACTGTCCAGGCAGCCAGCTGTCTCTGTCATTTCTTGCAGTTTTTCAGAAGTTGCTTGCTTGCACTTCCTGTTCACTCAGGTAATATTATTTTCCTTCTCAGGTCTTTGATGAGGTTAAAGACTTGACTGTTACAGTTAAGTTCCTCTTATATCTTAGCTAAGAACAAACATATCATGTACTAGATTTAGACTCTTCAGGACAGGACAGCTATTGAAGTAATCTGTAATTTGCCATTTACCTATGGTCTGGACATTTAGTATGTGTACCTTGCTTGATGTTGTTCTTCTTGGTTGTAGTTCCATTTTTGTTATTACCCTTTCTTTCTCCTGGACAATACTTGATAATTATTCTTATTATATATAGTTTTGTATTAGGCTTAGAACCTTCTTATTTAGACAAAAAGGGGAAGTGTAGTGGGTATTTGCTCCGCCAGTGTCCTTGGGCTTCTTGTCTGCCTATGTGGCCTCTGAAAAGGGAAGCGAAAGGGGGGTTGTGCTCTCTTGGGTGGTGAAGACCGGGTCAGGTGGCATGAAGGAGCATGTGATCGGTCCCCAGCTTTCCAAGGACTCTGCAACTGGATTTACCATATCCTGTATTCATGAGTATATTTCTCCATTTCATATCTTAATAAATCCCTGATACCCCTTAAACAGACTCTTGTGGTATTCGCTTACAATACCATTCCTCCCTTTTGTACTATATCTTGATATCTCTCCCCACAAACACTAACATCTCTATGCACAAGTGCATGCATTGTTTTTATAGAAAAAAGTATAAACAAGTATAAACAAGCAGTGTGATGGATCAGTTTATTCACCACCAAAAATCAGTGTTACAGCCATATATGAATGGTTCAATGAGAAAGCAGGGAATGGAATAACACGTGGATGGTCTTCATTGTAAGTTGTCTGTCTGTCTGTCTCTATGATCAATCAACCAATCTTCTACTTATCATCTATCTATATATCTGTATTATTTGTCTATCATATTATCAATCTACCATCTAGCTACAAATGCATAGAAGAAGATGGAGAGAGACATGAAATGGTTGCTAGTGGCTACACCCCTCTGGAGAGACGACATGACCGGTACTTAAGAGAGGAAGTAAAGAGGGCTCTTATATTTTGATACACAAGCAACAATCTCCCCCCTCCTCCCATCATTTATTTTGTTTTCTGAGGCTTCTGTTATCTTCAAGTAACTATAATATGAAAATATTGAAAAGAAAACTCTAGGAATAAGCAACAAAGAGGTTCAACTTGTGGCTGCTCTCACTCTGCTTCATCGCAGAGTGCTCTGGCCAATCCAGATGTAGTCCTCCTTGGTAAAGTGTACCCTCGTGTGCACACTGCCCACCCATAAGTCGTGAATTAACACTCTTCATAGGAGACAAGATGTCGTCCTCCTTGGTGAAGTGTACTCTCGTGTGCACACTGCCCACCCATCAGTCGTGAATGAACACTCTTCATAGGAGACAGGCTGTCACTATATTGCAGTATGCGTGGTTAAGTACTGTCCTCTCATTTTACTTCACGATGGTTCCCAGATGCAAGGATGATGAGGCTGGCAGTTCAGGGAGGCCATGAGTACCTCTTCAAGTTCCTGTGTCACTAGAAGGATGACACAGACTCGTGCAGTCCTACCTCGTGCAGTCAGGGAAGCCTCATCTGGCAGTGGATGCTGGTCAGAGCAGGGGCTTAGAACCCGATGAAATGCTGAGATAAGGGGCAGCTGAGTTCCAGCCCCAAAGGGGACATCTATATCAGCCACTCTGGGGCCCAGGCACGCACAGAGAGGGTTAGCACGGCTTGAGGCTGCGAGGCCCGGAGGATGGGAGGAGCACGATAAAGAACTCTCCTCCAGACGTAGCACGGTTGATGAAATCAGAACACACAGCGGCTGTGGACACCTGCACAAGACCACACAGGACAGGACAGCAGGAGCCAGAGGGAGACGAGAGAAAGTGATGGGGGACATGCTCACAATACACCGAATACCAGTAAGAAACTGACAAAAATATCAAACTAGTAAAAGCCAAAAAAGAAGGATCCCTATAACATAATAAATATTTTGTGAATGAAAGGAGAAACCTCATCCACATAGTTTTTATTAAAGTATACTGTTAAATGACTTTACTGTATTACTAGTTCTTATTAATCTTGAAATGCACTTAATTTATACATTAATTAACAAAAGATCATAGATAGATAGATATACATAGGAAAAAGCTAGGTAAACACCCACGCACGCACGCACGCACGCACGCACGCACGCATGGTCCAATACTATGCATAATTTTAGGAATCCACTGGGGATCCTGTGGCAAACCCTTCACTGGAAATGAAAAGTTCTGAAGTTATGTATGAATAACACATCCATGAATCATTCTACAACTGAAAGACAATGCTAACCTTCGAGAGCATCTATAACCTTTGAAACCCCCGATCAGAGGGGAGAGCCTCCAGCAGGGAGGCCCTTCCCCAGTGCGGACTCAGTCTTCCCTCCTTCCATCAGGCTCTGCCTTCTTTATTGGCTCCTTTTCTTTCCCTATCAACTTGAACTTGGAGAAGATACATGCCTCTCACCCCCTCCCCATGGGCAGCGTGACAGTAGTGACTTCCTGTTTTCTCCTCGGTTGTGAGTTTTCCTGCCTTCTGACTAAAAGCTGATCCTGGAGCCCAGCAGAAATGGGGCTCAAGGTTCTGGCTCTGCTCCTTCTTAGCTGCAAGCTGCTGGGCATGCTAACTAACTTCCCTCAGCTGCAGCTTCCTCATCCATACCCAGGGAATCACAGCAGCACCACTGAAGTCAGCCATCATGACTGTAGCTGGGACTGGGTCTCTCTGACACTCTGGTCTAAAGTCTGTCCTAAGATGCATGTGGCGGTCTCCTTTGTTTACACCACAGACTTTCAGACAGTTCCAGGTTTTAGAATGTCTTCAATTCCTCCTGAGTTCTCTTGCCGCTGGCCACCCCGTAAGAGGCACTCAGGCAGCTGCCTGGGGCTATCCTGTTTTCCCCCACACAAACTGACTGGGCTGGCTGCCCTTCCTCCACGAAGGCCTGATTAGCAGTGCAGGCTGCAGGTGTGTGACACCATCTCTGCTTCTGACATGAAGTCCAGCTGCAGACTGCTAGGAGGGAGTGCCCAGTGACTTGTACACTTTGAGCAGGTTTCAAGAAGCTGTGGAGTAAACACTGGATTAGAGGATGGGTCTGGTCTAGAAGGTCATGTGACTAAGTGAAATTGGTAGGAAACTGAGGCTGTTTCCACCATAAGTGGATTGGCTGCCATATGAGCAGAGGTATTTTCTCTTTTGGAAGCTACTGGGCGCCCTTCAGCAAAAGATTAATTAGTTTGTAGGGTGGTGAAGAAGAAATACAGCAAGTCCCCTGCTACATGGGGTTTCCCGTTTAGCAACTCTAATGCCCTTACCCTCTTCTGCCTGTTACCATTCCCCTCCAGCCAAGGGAAGACAGCGGAATACCCCTGCCCTCCATAGAAATGGCACCTCACCAACTCTTCCAGGGTAAGTCAGGAAGCTAAGATTAAAGACAGCTGATCTCCCCTAGGAGCGTGCCTAGCTCCGAGGGACCACCCACTCAGGAAAGGCGCTATCTCCTGGCATCCCCAGCTGCCTGGTTGACATGCAGTTGACACTTTACTGTGGGCTTTTTTTTCCTGATATCTAGATGATGGTATCCGCCGGTAAAGCTATTTCCGAAATATGAGAATAGAAATGATCAGGTCAGGGCTCTGTTAGGATGAGATTAAGACGCATCAGCCTCCTCCTGAAAGACTTGAAAGTGTTTTCTTAGGAGGAAAAGAGGCATTTTATTTTAAGACATTTCATTAAAATGGAAGAGGTATCAGGAAAACTGGTTATTTCAAAGATATCCTATTTTGAATCTCAGCTTATGCCATATTCCACAGTAAATCCTAAATGAATTCAATGCGAAAAATGTTAACACTAAAAAAAAACTATAAGAATATTTAGACAAGTATTAAACAGACACTTAGCAACAAAGTCCCCCTGTTATTAGTCAAAATGACCCTTCCTAGGTGCAAAGACATGGAGGAAACCATAAAAGAAATGATCAGTAGAAGTAGCTGCGTAAAATACAAACTATAACTGTCTACATAAAGACTGACTGATATTATTGGCGAAACAAAGGGATGGTGGAGAGGCACTTCTCCAAGAACTGAGAGATTAAGAAGTGATGCTGGGCCAGTGGGATGGCTTATGGTTAAAGGTGCCTGCTGCCAAGTCAGACGGCCTGAGTTCAGTCCTGGGACCCACATGGTGGAAGGAGAGACCTGGATTGCACAAACTGGCCTCTGACCTCCACATGTGAGCCACAGCATACTCACACATAAAATAAACACTCAGAAAACATGTCTTAAAGGGCATGCTCTGCTCATGCCATTATAATCTACTAAAACAAGTTGGCTATTGTTATTTCTTTTCTTCGGGATACAGGGGTAGAAGCCAGCATGCAGGAGGCAGGTCCAAGAGTGAATCTCAACAGCTGCTCACAGACAGGACATACGCAAAGCTGGAGGCCAGCAGAGTCTCCCCCATGATCAGCAGAGGGAGACGGAACTCTGAGCAATGATTTCCCACATCCCAAGTGCACGCAGGAAACAGTTACAAGGAGTCTGGAGTAAAGGAAAGAAACTGTCCAGACATGTTCCTAGTTTCTGGGATGTTTACATTTTCTGTTTTTCTCTGGCTCGTAGCATCTTCTACTACATCCTCTGCTAACTTTATTTTTAGTACTGAGGACAGAATCCCGAGCCCATCACACACCAGAAAGGCACTGTGCTCCTGAGCCACAACCCAAGCCCTCCATCCAATTGTCTGAATGCATCGCAGGCTTCTGAGTGACCAGCTCCTGCGATGCCATCTGCCATTGAGTTTCCTGGCTTAGTGGAACCTGGGGGTCGGGGAACAGGTGCCTAGATTTACAGTCAAACTGGTTTACCCACCTACCAAGGCAGCTGGTTCCTGGCCTGGTGTAGGAGGGACCTGCAGAGTGTAGCCATTCACTGTCTTTTGTTGCCAAAGATGATGTAGTCAGTGGTGGCTCGCTGGTGCAGAAGACAGATGCCAGGACTCTAAGAAGTACAAGCTGGTGCCCGAAGGCAGTCTACTGGCCCAAGATTTTGAACTCAATGGCATTTTTTAGAGATAGACTGGATGGTAACAGAGTGGACACAAAAGTGTTTAAAACACGATCCATGTGACCAGAAGTTGCTGATTACTCTGATGTGTAGACAGGTACACAGAGATACCATTGCTCCCCCACCGAAACAAAGACCTACTAATTTTCAGGGAGATTCTAAATTGGTTACTTTCCCAATTTTGATTTCAACTTGTTTCAAGATCAAAACTGATGTAAGCAAATTATTGATAAAGACAGAAAGAAGAGTATGTGTGTGTGTGTGTGTGTGTATGTGTGTGTGTGGCATGTGTGTGTGTGTAATATGGGGAAGTGTGTTGTGTGCCACCTTATTTTTTGAGATAGAGTCTCTCACTAAATCTGAAGGACACCCATTTTTGAGGTTTACCTCTTTGGCTAGGCTGGCTGGCCAGCAGGTTCCTAGGATCTTTTTGTCCCATGGCCATACCTGGCTTTTATGTGAGTGCTGGGGATTTGAACTCAAGTCTTCTTGCATTCACAGCAAGTGCTCTTAACCACTGAGCTGTCCCTCTAGTACTGGCAATAGTTATCTACCTAGTTAGTTGGCTTCTTAAAGAAAGGAAATGATAGGAAAGTTTTACCATATAAAAATTAGATATTATTTGGCTACTAGTGAAATAGAAAGTGTTCAGGAATCTCTGAGGATGAAAATCAAGACATCGCTGTAGGTCACAAAGTCAGAGAAAAGCAAATTGCACAAGGAGACAGTGCCTACTTGAACTTTAAACATAAGGGTTTGTTGATCTGTAGTTTCCTCTGTGGGCCAATTACAAGCATACTCTCTGGCATCTGATCCTGCCCAGAGCTGGGATGTGGCTGTGCTGGGAGCAGAGCTGAGTCACCACCCCAGCCATGGCATGGTCCATCTGTGTTCTGCTCCTACCTCTTAGAAACTTTGAGTATGTGCTCAGATCTTCCCTTCAGTTCTTTCAATTCAACCTGCCATCTGAATGATGCTGTACGGGCTTTTCCCTGTGGCTAGACACTACAAGTGTGTTGTTCAACAGTCAGGCTGGCTCTTCACGGTCCACTCACCTTGGTCCTCTAGGGTCAAGAGGACAGTTTGAAAGGTAGTGGTGACTGTGAAGCGGGGCATTGGCTTTGTTTATACCTCTGAACGAGCTGCTTTCTTGGCGTTACTGGAAGCTTAAATCTCGGCATTGGTATCAGTTCCACTCAATGTTTTCTGGGGAAATAAAACCCCGATGCTTACCTGTGGGGGGTTTCTGATAGCATGTCTGGATCCTCTTTGTATTAATCACAAATACATAAATACATACTCAGTCTGGATAGGTCAGGTATAGTCCTCACCCCTTAACCCCTTTGAGAAGGGGGTGAACTGGATCTGATAGGTGATAAGCGGGATGGGCAGGGTCACTATTATATTGTTCTCTATTATAAAGACACATTTGTATACCATATTGTAGAAAGGAATCTGGTATGTGCATATTATTGGTGGCCTAGTATGTATACATGGTTGATAATTATAATGAAATTCTTACCAAAGCTCTGAAATCATTTTTTTGATATAGAAATATTGATGTATTGTTGCACACATACATTCAGTAACGTGATCTACTGGTGAGTGTGGTTACTACTTCGGTGTTCAAGGCAGGAGAAGCATCAGAGACACTTTCCAAAGGCTGTTCCACTACACAGGTGCCATCAGGTCCACACCATTGCTCGCCTCCACCATCAATGGTGGTGCTAAATTCCAGCTAAGTTTGTTTCCCCATCTATCATAGTTTCATTTCTGTCGCTGTGATAAAAATGTCCTGACAAAAAGCAACTTAGGGGAGAAAGAGCTTATTTCAGCTCCCAATTCCAGGTCACAGTTCATCATAGAAGGGAGTCACTGTGGCAAGAACTTAAAATACCAAGTCACATCACATCCACAGTCAAGAGCAGAGAGAGAGATGCAAACATGCTCACGTCTCAGCTCACTTTCTCCATTTTTACATAGCCCAGGACCTGAACCTAGAGAATGGTGCCACCCACAGTGGACTAGGTCTTCCCACACCCACTAATGTGATCAAGACAACCCCCACCCTCACCACAGACACATCCACAGACCAACTTGTTCTAGAAAATTCCTCTTTGAGACTCCTTTCCTAGGTGCTATTAGATTGTGTCAACTTGAAAATGAAAATCAGCCATCACACCATCCAAGCTCCTGGGCTCCGGATGAGGCACAGGGACGTCCTCTCCCTGAAGGTGTGACTTGGGGGTCTAGCTGCTGCATCTCTCTCTTGTACAGTCACAGAGGGGAACTGTTCCCTTGACTTAGAAGGACTGAGGCGATCCTGATTTTCTATACTCTGTAGAAGAAGCCCGAGGAGACACTTAAAGTGACTTCTGAGAGGGAGGTGGCGGCAAGAAGGAGCCCAGGGACCAGGTGCAAACAGGCAAGAGCTGCTTTCTGGAGCACAGGGGCAGATGGGTCCCCTGTGGAGCTGCTCTGACAGGGAGATGGGTCCTGGTTGTGTTTTGTAGCTTCAGATAAGAGACATTTCCACTTGCTTTGAGAAAGATTTGAGGCACATGTGTTTCCAAGTTCGTTGTCTTAACATCCCCTTTCCAGGCAAGCTCACCTAAAAGGGGGAGCTCCACGGCTGGGAGAGGCACACTGGCTCTTTTCAGCCTCCCATATTTGGCTTTATGGATGGTGCTGAAAGTGCACTTGTGCCAAAAAATGCCCAGCACCAACCTTAGGAAGTGTAACAGCGCTTCACAACCCTTGGAGATACGAAATAATGTTGCTATAACCACATGGCTATGACAGGTTGAGCTACTGCTGAAACACACAGGGAAAACTTTCTCACTGGGGTATGCCAGCCCAGTGAGCCCAGCACCCAGCTCAGGATGGACACACACAAACGTGCCTTTCTTAATGAGGGTGTGTGTCATGGCTCCTTGGGCAGGGATGCAAGTTACACTTTGTGGCTATATGAAGAAGGCACACCACCACTCAAAGTCCACTGGAAAATGGTGAAAGAAGCTTCTAGAATACCATCAGCTTACCAATCTTACTTCTTGTTTCGTTTATACTTTCTCCCAGAGCCTTTGCTTCAGAAAATCTGGAGGAAAAAAGGAATAAAGACAATTTTTATTTTTTGCTAGACATCCTTTATTATATTTGAAAAAGTAAGAGATGTTTGAGAGGTTGCAGGAATGTGATGAGGACAAAGGAAAACTGAAATAAGCTTAGTATGGTCGGCTATAAAGAAAGACTGAAATCTGTGATTACATCTACTGTGAAACATTGTCTGCCTCACATAAAGTTTCCGGTTAGAGCATGGCTGGGTGGTTAAGGGCACTGCCTGCACTTCCAGAGGACCTGGGTTCAGTTCCCGGCACCCACATGAAGGTTCACAACCAGCTGTAACTCCAGTTCTGGGAGTCCAGCACCCTCTTCTGGCTTCTAGGGGCACCGCATGTATTGTGCGCATGTGCTGCAACACTACACGCAGGCAAAACACCCCCCAACACAAACTAATAATAAAAATGCCTGTTTTTAAATTTGCTACTGAATAAATTTAATTTCTGATGCTTTATGGTACAAAGGTACCAGAATGAAGTGAGGTGGTAATTTCTCTACCATGACCCATCAGCCACGTACTAACATTATAGTAAAAAAAAAAAAACTTAAATAACATTGACTTTCTGACATACGATAGTATAGGAGAGGTCAGCCAGTCATGAGATGAATCAGGTAAAGTTTTATCGAAACACGTTCACCCATCCATCACCACTTCATCTATGGTGGCTTGTAGTTACCACAGCAGAGTGGAGAGATGTGAGAGGCTGTGTGGCTTGTGGAGCTGAAAGGTTTTACTATTTGACCCTTTACAGAAAATGCTTGCTGACTCCTGTCACAGAAGACTATTAAACTAGATTTTGAAAATACAACTTAAGAGAAAAAAAATTACAATAACCTCCCAACCAGAAATAAATATATCCTGATATGGAGATCTGTCTAGTCTTTTCTCCAGCTCATTTTTACAGGGTAAGGTCATAATGTATGCATAAGTACATATACACATGCATAATAACATAAATAATACAGAAGATTTTATCCCCATATATTTTTTTGCTTAGCATGTAAGTTCTTCCCTATGCCATTAGAAACTCTTATATTTGGTGTGTAAATACTAGTCCATGAGATGGGTGTGCTGGTGCTCAGTCAGTGTTCTTGCTACATTTCCTAACAGATCTTTACGTGACATCTATGTGAGCCCAACCTTGTACTGAAGAAATAGTGTAAGACATGACCCACAGAAGGAATGAGCAGCTCTTGAGGGGCCAAGGCCATCCGACATGGTGTGGGCGGCAGGAGGGCGGGGTGACTGGCCATTTTGTGTCACGATCATGAAGCAGAGAGAAGAAGGTGGTGCTTGGCTGGCTTGCATTTGATCTTTAGTTCGGTCCAGGACCCCAGCTTGTGGGATGGTGCCACACACAGTAGGAGGGGGTCCTTTGACCTCACTTAAACCTTTCTGGAAACACTCTCAGCAGACACACTCAGAGGTGTGTCTCCTAAGGGCCTCCAAGTCCAACCACATTGACAACAAAGATGAACTACCACACCAAGACTTCAGGAAATATTAGTTCATCTCTCTTCCCTTCTGCCATGAAATCAAAGGGGAGACCAAAACCCCACAAAAAAACAAACGAAGCAACAAACAAAACAACTACACAATGTATGGACACAGCACATATTCTATCTTGGATAACAATAGCCACGCTGTTTGAGTTTGTCTAGGAAGGGGCCTAGCTATGTGTAGTGTGTAGTCAAATCACTTCATGTGTAAGTTGGGAGTGACCTGGATTTGAAGATGCACAGAAGTTTAGAAAACGTTCATTCTAGAAGTTTCCAAACACAAATGAAACAGAGCACGTTGGGCTAAATCCCCCCATGTTACTGACCCAGTTTTCTGCTGTCCGTCTTAATTCAACAGCCTCTTCTCTCCCTGTCCTTGTCCATCCTCTCTGAATCTCACAGGGTTCCAGGGAGGCTTAGCTCTCTTTCTGTTTGGCCCTCATCTGTGCAGCATTGCCCTAGCTGAAGGGGAGGGGGAGCCAGGCCAGGAGGACCAGCGCTCCGTGCTTGGTAGAGAGGTGGTGACAGCTCTGTCGCTGCTGTTTCTGTTTGGCCTGGGACTACAGACAGGGAGTTCCAGGGAAGAGAACTGCCTGTTCCTACAAGGCTAAGGACTCCACCCCTGGCTCCCGAATGAAGGCTCCTCATAGGTCATCTTCTCAGTGAGGGCCTGTCGCCTTACGGGGACTAGTGCAGAGGCGTCTGGTGAAATTCAGGCTTGATCAGTTCAGCAGCCATTCATGGGAAGCGTGGACTGAAGCTCCATGTGCTGTGTGTATGAATATTGACCACCATCAGGCAGGACAGGATCCTTGTGGTGTATGCTGAGCTAGGAGCTGGGGTCATGCCCAGGAAGCAGTAACCACAGACAATGGAGGCTGAGGGTCATCCTTCCAGCAAACCCACGTAATAGAAGAGGTCCCTGCAGATGGACGTTAGGGGCTCCAACACAGTGGCTAACTTCCTCATCGTCAGAGAGAATGAGAAGATTTAGGTAACTGAAGCAGAGGGATGAGACTTCTGGGAACATTTTTGAGAGAATCCTTGGCACCCTAGGGATGTGGTATCCAAAGATATGAGTCACTCAGGGTGAAGCAGTTGAGGAACCCCACACCTGACTACCCCACACACAATTCACTAGGGAACTCAGTGACTGCTCTGACCTAGGGCCAGAGATGGTTTATTCTGGAGCCGAACTTGAGTGATCACGGCTTGGGAACACAGATTTAAGTTACCCGCGGTTTATGTTTCAACATGGAAGCAGTTCTGTGGATTTTTTTTATGGGTAACAAGACAAAGAAAGCCATAAATCAAGGCATTAAAAAAATACCTTGGTGGAAACACCTGAGAGGAGGGTTACAGTGGGGTAGAGGGCTGGCAGTCATCGGATGCTGTGTGACACAGTCTTAGCCCTCCCCTTGGGGCAGTTAGTTTTAAGTTAATACATTCCAGCGGTTTTCATCTGTTTATTAGGATGGCAGGTCTGACTCAGAGGTGTGTAAGGAATGGCTCTTGTTAGGCTAAAGATCGCTCTCATCTACAGCATTCCAACCTCTCCATGTCACTGAAGTTTTAATCAGTCAATTTCCCTGTGTAGACAGTTTCTTTTCAGGAATCCTCACACATAGTGGGCATATAGAGGCCAGAAGTCTATGCTAAGTGTCTTCCTCAATCACCCGCCACCTTATCTTTTTGAGACAGGGTCTCTTACTGAACTTGGAGCTCACAGATGTGGCTAGGCTGGCAGCCTGGTGAGCCCCACGGGTCTGCCTAGCTCTGCCTCCTCTATGCTGGGGTACAGATGTAAGCTGCATGCCAGGCTTTCTTAGGTAAGTGCTAGGGACCTGAACTCAGTCCTTATGTTGTACAGCAAACACTTTACTCTCTAGGCCATTTTACTGTGATGAAGACCCAGCCTCCCTCCCCCCGCATTTTTCACATGCTAATACTCCTTTTCTGTGAGTCTCTTCTGCTGTCCTCTCCGGCCTGCTGAGAGTCAGGGGGTCAGGGGGTGAGCCACTCCCACGCTGCACTTCTTGGAGGCTATGGCAAATCTTTAGCACTTTCCTTGGCTACTAAGAGTCCTCAAAGTCAATTTCAAGTAGGCATTCTCAAACTATAGTTCCCTGAGCAGTGTTGTGTGTGTGTGTGTGTGTGTGTGTCCAGCATCGTTTTAAGAAGCAGGGGGTGCTGAGAAGACTCTAATCTAATCTGTGCTTCAGAGTTAATAATTGTAGTTCAGCAGACAAGGTGTAAATATAACCATCAAATGGAAAAGTAATAAAGGTTAAACTTGAGGTCTAATGGGAACATGGGAGCTCCTGTTTGTCACGGGAGCATTTCCAGCTGGTGCCGTGATTTCCCCAGCCCACTTCTCCTATTGCTTGTAGATTGCTCTTCCATTCTGCGCTAGAAGGACCCAGCTGAGTGAAGGGGTGCTTTTCTTGGTTTAGCTCACGTTATTAACGCCTTGATTTCTAGTTGCAGTTCATCTCCCTGTTCATTTCCTCTTTTGTTACTTAATGGGGACTCTGTGTCTGAAGGGTTCAGTTTGTAAGAAGTTTGACACAAAAGAAAAGCTCCCCTGTGCTTTGCCTGGGCCCTGGTATTTACAGAGCACAGGGTCGTCACTTCTCTTCCTATTATTATATATTAGGAAGATGGCTCATGCCTTGAAAATGGAGTTATTGTGAATAACAATTACCTTCCACTGGAAAAACCTCCACTGAAGAACTGATTCATACTCTGTGGGCCAATGAAGGGCAAATGTTCTGTTAATGTGACATCTTATTTCTCTCCTCACACACAGGCAGCTGAACCTCCCCCAGATCTCGGGCAGCACTCAGGCTTGCTGGAGAGTCCATGCTAGAAATGTGCAGGTGAGCAGGGAACAGAAAGCCTCCTGTTAGGCAGCATGGGGCACACAGGCACTTATGTGCCCTCCTGAAACCCCAGACCAGGTCTTATACCCTGGGGAAGTGCAGAGAATCATGGAGGATTCTGGGGTACCAACAATCCTGCCATCAGGGATGACTGTCTCTTGCTGTGGGCTAGAGGAAATTAGTTTGGTGTCAGGCAATTCAGTTTCAACAGGATGACATTGATAATCCAGAACCATTAACCACAGAGTTCACAGATGAGAGACAAGAGGAGTAAGATGGGGGACTAGCCCTCCGGTCCTGGGTGCTGAGGGACAGTAGGTGAGAGCTCTGGGAGGGTGAGGAAACCGGATGCCAGCAGACCTCTGGTTGGTCAGAATTCCTCAGACCAACACTTGAGGGTGTGGGTCCTCCCTGCCACTAGGGAGCGCTGGAGCAAATATTTGGAAGGGATCAGGATTACTTGAAGAGTATTTCTATGCCAGGGTCTCAGGGAAGTCACTCCTCTGAATATCTGGGGATTTCCTTTTGTGTCTTTTGTTGGGACACTGTTTGTTTGTTTGTTTGTTTGTTTATAAAAAGATATTTTCTGAAGTCCTCTGCTGTAGGCACCTGTGTGTGTGATGATTGGTCCTTCTCAGTTGACTGGATGTTTGCGTGCACATGTATGGGTCTAGACTCACCCAGGAGACACACCTCTGGGTATGTCTGTGAGGATATTTCCAGAGAGGATTAAATGAGGGTGGAAGACTCTCTCCAAGCTGACAGCATCTTCCAGCAGGTGGCCTGGGTTTGAAGATGTCCTGGGAAAAGGCAGCATGTGTGACTGCCCCTGACAATCATCCACTGACACTCGACGCCAGCTTCTTCTGCCTTCCAACATGGACGCACTACCAATGACTGTCGGATCTCCAGGCTGTGGGCTTGGACTGGAGCTGCTGAGTCATCTGGCTTTGTTAACTGAATTTTCAGCCTCTTCAGTGTGCAGATGGCCCCTATTGGACTCCCCAGACTGTATCCTGTAAGCCAATCTAATAATTCCCCTTTGTGAGATGTATTCATTCCATTCCTTGTGAGCGCCAGTAATCTCTAACAACTGAATGATCTCTGTGAAAGGGAGTAAGAGTGTATAGGTCCAGAGAGAAGGGGCGACTCCAGGTGGTACCCCACTGCCTCCTGGCATGAAGCATTCCTTAATGACTTCAATTATATTAACATTAACAGATGTAGAATTTCCTTTTTAGAATGGGCTGATCTCCTGCCTTTTCGTTGGGTTTATTGCTGGGCAGACCTCTTTTCAGAGAGCTTTGAGTGAGTCTTGCTAATTCCTTCACACAATGGCCAAGAGGAAGATAGGAGCATTGGTAACATTGCCAACTGTGGGCAAATAAGATGAGCTTTCAGTAAAATCCTGATGGCTGCTTAGGTTATCAGAACTCTACCGACTGTATGGAGAAGCCTCTGAGAGACCCACACATGCTCACCCTGGATGCCATGACCCCCTTCCCCACCAGAAACAGGTCCAGACTCAAGTACAAGCCCAAACCAGCCAGGAGCCATGATGATTTCAGAGAAGGGAAAATGAAGCACATCTGCCGTGTCAGTGGTTCTTAAACTTGGGTACACAAAGTTATCATCGGTGTGTGTGTGTGTGTGCATGCATGCGCATGCACAGTTGTAGACTGAAGTCAGCTTCAGGTATGATTCCTTTAGCACTGCCACCTTGATTTTTGAAATAAGGTCTCTCTAGCCTAGAACTTGTCTAGTAAGCTGGGCTAGTGGCCACTGAGCCCTGCGAGCCTACCAGTCTCCACCTCCCCAGTTCTGGTATTATAAACACACCCCACTGCACCACTGCACTAATAATAATAATAATGATAATAATAATAATAATAATAATAATAATAATAATAATAATTAATGTGAGGTTTGGGGATTGAACTCACATCCCCATGCCTGCATGGCAAGCATTTTACCCACAGGACCATCTTCCCAGCTCCTATGAATTTTTTTTAAGGAACTCCTCCTTCCAAGGCTCTGGATGTCAAGGTTGCTGAACACTCTGGGTCAGTGGTTTCCAAGTCAGGTTGTTAGTGGAATCCATTGACAGAAAAGGGATGCTCAGTCCACACCTAGTTACATGAGTGTCTGGGGAGTCAGACCTGGGCTTGGTTGAGCTGGATATCTATCTCCCGGGATCATTTCACTAGGAATTCATGACTATGAGCTGTCAAAGAAGCCTTAGGGCTCGGGGGAGATCTGTCTTAGAGGACGAAGCAGCTGTCATCTAGCTGACAATCTTGTTTCCAGACACCCAGGGAAGGTAGCCTGCTCTAACATCCCATTGGCCATATCAGGAACGTGTGGCATGCAGGGGAACAGAAGCATCAGCAGGTTTGAAATACCTTCTGTCTCAGATGTGAAGACTGAAGCCAGTGTGTGTCTGTCCATGCTTAGGGAGAGAGTCTCCAGTTCTTCCCTGACTCACGCTCTTCCTCCTTCTCCTGGTTTTAGTCATTGGCTCTGGTTGTTTTTATCCACCCCTCCTTCCAGCTTCCATTCTTTATGTGTGGTGTGTGTACATGTGTGTGTTGGATGTGAGTGCCTGTGTATATGTGTATAGGAGGGCACCAGGTGTCCCACTCTATCAGTCTCCATGTTATTCCTTTGAGACAGCATCTCTCCCTGAGTCAGAGCTGTGCTGGTAGCCAGCAAGCTCCAGGGGCCTTCCTGTTTCCACCCTGCACAGCACTGGAGTGAGAGGTGCTTGAGTGGCCAAGTCCAGAGTCTTACATGGGTGCTGGGATCTGAAATCAGGCCCTGATGCTTAAGTAGCAATCGCTCTTAACCAGGGAGCTGTCTGTCTACCCCCGGCCCCCAGGACTTCCATTTGCAGGGTACACTCGGGTGGATCTGTTTGTATGGGTCTCCATTTGGTTTTGGGCTGGTCCATCTGTAATTTTTTGGAACTGTGTTCCTTCCTAGTGTTGTGCCTTTAAGATCTATCCTTGTTGATATACAAGTATCTAATCCATCACCCCCACCGCCACCACACAACATCCGAATCCACGGACTTTCTGTTATATTAACCGTCAGCTGCTCAGCACGGGAACCTGGAGTATGTTCAGCTATAGCTAACTACAAGCAGTGTGGCCATGAAAGTTCTATGTGCACTTTTAGGAGCCCAAGTGGGATATTTACCCCCAAATAGAATTGATAGGTCACAAGGTGCACACACTTCTCCGGACTGAGAGGACCTAGACTGCTCTCCAGAGTGTTGGACATGAGTTGTGTTACTGGATTCCTGAGGAGCTCTGAGATCTGCCCCTGCCCTGGGGAAGCAGCCGTCAGTCTGAGTTTGTCCTCTGGCCCTTCCCAGTCTCTCCCTCCTCCAGGTAGCAGCCATGTTAAACCTTCATCTCTCTGCTCAGGCCTTTCATCTATTCCAACTCTTGATTTTACAAAAATATGGAGGACCTAAAAATGCAATTTTGTCTACACATTAAAAAATTGTGTGTGTGTAGACCAGAGGCCAATTCCACTGTCTTCTATTACTTTGTTTTCAGAAGCTGACCTTGGAACTCATTTGTTTGACTAGACTGGCTGGCCATCAAGTCCCAGAGAACCTCCTCTCTCTCTCTGCCCTCCCAGTGCTGGGATTACAGGGGTATGGTGCTGGTGACTGGATCGCAGGTCCCCATGCTTACACGGCAAGCCTTTACCCACCGAGCCAGCTCCAGGCTTGACTTCTTTGCCCCTGAAGACGCTGAAGGCATCTGTGAGAGCCCTAGGCTGATGAGAACACATACAGTGTGAGCACTGTCCATAGAGCTAACGCTATCCATAGCCGAGCCTGACCCACCAGTGCTTACCCCAGCCGTGCTGGGATGGGGAAGCTCACATGTGAAAGAGAACTCTACCAGGGTGTGCTCAGAGACATGTGAAACTGTAGACATTAGACTTTCCGGCAGACGTTAGGCTGACCAGTTAGAAGGACAGACTAGGAAGTCTCTGGACTGGCCTGCCTAAGCCTGGGGGAGGCGGCAGCTGCTCTCTGACTGGATCTTACCTCTGCCTCAGAATCTGTTTGTTGTCTTCGATGGTGACACTGTCAGCGTGGTCCCTCCTGAAAATGTCAAAAGCCTCCTGGCGTCCCAGGGACATCTCCTCTCTCATTCCTGTTTGGAGACACAGGGGATGGCTTCAGTCACATCATCAGGATGCCATTAATTTCACTGCCACTTTATTCAGATCATAAAGCTGGTCTTGGCAGAGGCTGTGGCCAGGCAGGTGGTGCCTGACCAGAGGCTGTGCCTGAGTCCACATGACTCAGGGGGTGGGGGTGGGGCTTGGAATGCCTGGTCAGAGGAAATGAGAACCAGGCCTCCAGGCCTCAGCACATCTGTGAATCCACTTCCTGCCATCCCTTGGTGGCACAGCTCTTCCTGTTTTCTCCTCATGCCCCATTTTGGGTTGTTAAATTTCTCTCTGAATTCCAGGCATTTAGTTACACAAATTCGAGTCCAGAAGAAAGGTACAAAATCTAGAAAGTTCTGCTTAGCTTCTAGCTTCTATTTAACAATCCAGCCTTACTTCCTGTGGCTTAGCCAGGAGTTAGTTATACGCTCCACTCCAAAGCCCATGGTGGGAGGTCCCGAGTTTATGTCCAGCTTTAACACCCTAATTTGCCACTGCCACTTGCAGGCCAACCCCCACAGCTTGGCTCTGCCCTCAGCACAAATTCTGGAGCCCAGCCTCAGGGAAGGAGGCCCTTTAGAGGATACAGGAGGCTTCTTGCACCAGCTTCCCCACTGAGCAGATGTGTACTTGGGTCCCTCAGGGACACCTCAGTGACAACTAGGCTTTGGATGATCTACAGGCTTTTGTCTTTTGAGACAGGATCTCATGTAGCTCAGGCTGACCTTGATCATGCTACATAGCCAAGAATGACCATGCCTTCCCAACCCTCCTGCCTCTACCTCCCAAGTACTAGGGTACAGGTGTGTGCCACCACACTTGGTTTATGCTGGGAAAGGAACTCAGATCAAGGCTTAGTGCATGCTAGGCTGTGGGTCCCCTGACTCTGACGTGCACTGGCAGTCCCAGGATGCAGAGGAGCTGGGGAGCAGGGTCTCCAGTGGCCGGGTATGAATGACCCGGTTCTGGAGGACTGCTTATTGAAATGGTGGGGTTAGCTTATATAGCTTGAGGATGGCGGAGGGAGGGAGAGGTCAAGGGAGGAAGTGCAGCAGCTGGTGGAGGGGTGAGGAGGGGTGAGGAGGGTGAGGAGGGGTGCACACAGGGGCTCTCCAAGTCACCAGTCAGATTAGCAGACTGCTGGTCACGTGATTTCTAAGAAGACAGTTTGGGGGGCGGGACAGAAGCTTGACTGACTTTATCGTGATGTGGCCTTTGTCTCTGTAGAGTTGGGTAGGCCCAAGCCTGATTTGGGTAGGGAGCGGCCCCACTCGTACCGTGCTCTCTGAGTGATGTGCTGGGTTTGGGCAACACTCTACAGCCCTTCATCTGGCTCGAGAATCCACACTGGGCCAGCAATCTTTCATTAAAAAAAAAAATTCTGCCTTTCTCCTCCCCACCCCCACATCCAGGAGGCTCTTTCTCTTCTATTTATCCAACACCTCTGCTGATCTTTGAAGAGTCAGCCCTAGCTAGCTGTCATCCCCACCCGAAGCTTTCCCTGAGCCCACACAGACCAGAGCCTCTCTCCGCCAGGCAGTCCAGCAGACACTGTCTCTGTACATGGCATTCCTTTTCAGTGAAATGCAAATTCCTCCAGGGCCACATACCATATTTTTATCCGACCCCCCAGTGTTTGGTTCAGGGTCTGCATTCAGAAGACAATCTGTGTCTGTGAGTTCCCAAGGCCAGGACTGAAGTGGGTGGGGTGGTGAGGCTGTTCTTATGGTGATAGGAACACAGTCCAGGGCTGGTGAGGTTCATGGTGAAACCCAGCCTTTGAGAGACACATTCTTAATGGCCTCATGCAGCATCTCCTCCCTGGAAAGAGCTCCGATGATATCTCCTATCCTCCACGTGAGGAACTGGACCAGCCCATCTGACACCAATTTCATGATCACTGTGATAAAAATAGCGACAGACACGAGGAATGTCTGGGTGGTGACGCGGTGAGGCGCATGGCACTCCACCCTCCTGAGTCAGGGCCTCTTTCTGTCTCCATCTGTCCCGCACACTCCTGGATCTGGTGGGAACTGGTTGGCGTGAGACTCATCAAGTTCAGCTCCAGGGCTCTGGGGCACAGCTCTCCAGTGGAGCCCTACCTCCTGTCCCCAGGCTACGCTCAACTGTAACACTGTGCACTTCATGACGCAGTGTTAGCTCCACAGACAACACACTGCTGCTTTCTGTGGGACGCTCAGGCTGCCTCCCCAGAGGCTTCCACTCCTCAGGCTGTAGCAGGGCTGGAGTGAAGAGGAAGCTTCACGGCCTGGCCCTCTCTCCTCCAGCTCCCGCTGTCTTTGAGGACAGTGCCCATGGCATGCTTGAGGCAGCAAGTCTGGGGAGAACTTGTGATCAGCGGGACGGGCTCTGGGTTGTCCCTGAGAGGGGTTGTGGGTGCGGGAAGGATATGGAGGGCACGTCCTTATAGAATCTAGAAGATTCTGCTATAAAACTTGGATCCTTCAGTGTAACACGGCGGATATGAATCATTGTTTTTTGAAGACTGGATCACTGAAAAGACATGAACATGCCTGGGCTTCCACCTGGAAGATGGCACCAGGGTTCCTACCACCCTGAAGAATGCATTCTGGAATTTGGGTGGCTTGACTGTGGTGGCCATGACTGGGAAGACACGGGTGTAAACAGCTGAAACCTGGCAACTGGTTTTCCAAGCCCTGAAGCCATCATCAGTGGCTTATCCAAAGGGGAAGCAGGGCTTGGATTCTGCAGAGACTTCCAGGATGCCTGAGGGATGGACACCACAAGCAGCTGATGGGTGTGAGCTTCATCTCCATCTCAGCCTTCCTCCTGGCTGCCCCGTCCTTGCTCACAGACTATGTCTACCTGTTTTCTGATTATAG
The DNA here is from genome assembly GCA_902168405.1 of Peromyscus aztecus. Taxonomy (NCBI): domain Eukaryota; kingdom Metazoa; phylum Chordata; class Mammalia; order Rodentia; family Cricetidae; genus Peromyscus; species Peromyscus aztecus. The sequence goes on along the minus strand of CABHPQ010174166.1, from coordinate 25,928 downwards.
ATACACTCGACCTGGGGTCACCCCCCAAATTAAGGAACACTTTCCTCTATGGAAGAGTCCTCTCTGCTTTTCTGTTCCTCTTTGGGTTTAGGAATTACGCTCTTCCTCCTGTGAGCAGCTCCAGCCTTAAACACACATCACATGCATGAGAAAGAGTAAGGGAGCAGACTGTATTTGAGAGCTCACCTTGCTGAGGGACAGACATCTAGTTATTGCTTCCCTCAAGAGGTGTTTATTCACCTTTGGCATGGTGCTAGGCATGCAACAGAGATGTGTAATTGGACGGGTAGATTGAAGCTTTGAGGGTGATGTTTAAAGTGCTCAGAGTCTAGCCAGGGAGAAATAAAAGGGAGCAAATGATTGCACTGCAGCTTGCTAGACGGCTGCGGGAGTGGGGAGGGCTGCTGGGAGGCGGAAGCATCCTTCAGGATGGGGCAGCATCTGCCGGGGAAGAGGTTCTGGATCCCAGCGGGAGGGAAGACAAAGTGTGTCACACACCTGCACCGCAATCCTAATATCTGGGAGGTAGAGGTCAGAAGATCGGGAGTTCAAGGTTATCTTCAGCTATAAGGAGTTCAAGACCAGCCTGGGCTATATGCTGTGCTGTGATCAATATATAGGGATGACTTTGAATTCACGATCCTGCCTCGGCCTCCCCGGGCTGGGATTACAGCTGTTCCTCCACCACACCCAACCTGTGACTTTTGTCTGGCAGAACACACTGTGACACTACAGGCTGTGTGATGCGCGTGTCCCCGGTCCCCTCTGCCACCATGCCACTGGGTAGGCTCACACCTTATACCACATGAAGCTGAAATCCAACCTTCTTCTCCCTACTACGAATCACCGTGTCTCATAGCCCACTGTTAGCTATGAACCCCAACTCTAAGAAGCTTTTACACAAATACTCCATCTCAGGAGGAGCAAAGAGAAATCCTGCAATTTGTTGACAGCTAACAGGGTCTGTAAAACATAGAACTACCCTGGTCTCCGTCCCAGTGATTTGGAATCAGTTCCTCACTGAGGCTTGAGGACTTAGGGGTTCTGACCTGTTGTGCTTTATAGTACTTTGCTCACTTATAGGGAATTCTAAATCACAGGTACCAACACCAAATTGCAGAAAATGTGATGGCTACCAGAAGCCACCTGGCTTGGTGAGTCACAGAACCACTTAAATTGGATAGATGTATCCCCCAAACACAACACTGTGTTCTTCGGTGGTTAGCTGGAAAATATTTTCAAGTCCCAAAGACAGAGCACTCGTCTATTTTTGATAGTGGCTAAGAGTGCTGAATTAGGAATGGCAGCCAGTAAGGGATGTTTCACAGTGGTCTTGGGGGTTTGAAGGCATTCAATTATTATACAATGGTCCCCTACCCCCTTGTCATTTAAACATTTATCTGTTTTAAGTGTTTGCTTGCATATATGTCTGTGTACCACATGTATGTCTGGTGCCCACAGAGGCCAAGAAGAGGGCATCTGATCCCTTGGAACTTGAGTTACAGATGGCTGTGAGCCACCATGTGGGTAGTGGGAATTGAACCCAGGTCCTCTGGAAGAGCAGCCAGTGCTCTTAACTGCTGAGTCATCTCTCTAGCCCCCTTGCCTCCTTCTTAATGTTCTCTCTCTTTTTTTTTTAAATCACCATAAAACTGAATCCCTTATTTTGCGAAAGAACATAGCTCAGAGCATTTGGAAGCTCTCCCAATGCTAGAAGCTAACACAGGGTCCCATGAAAACTGAGTGGAAAGAACACGGTGGGGCCGTGGAGAACTTCTGCTTCTGTCTTGGGCCTGTTGTCTGAGTTCCTTTGGTCTGGGGCATGTGGACCTCAGCTTATTTTCCTGGCTGTTCTCACACAACGACTACTGCTTAAGCTATTGCTTCAAAACTGACCAAAGGAAAAGGATGAAGGTTTCTTTACCCATGCTGAAAAGTGATTTTGTGCACAGAGAGCCAAAAATATATTTTCTTTGGGAGACGTGTCTTCATGCAGGGCTCCAGTTCTCTCTGACCGAAGAAGAGAGGGAAGAAGAGAAGACCAACAGGAAGTGTTGAAAAGCACAGGGCGGAGAGAGATGGCTTCCAGAGTGAGAGAGGGTTTGGGACGTTCGGTTTGGCGCTCGGAAACTTTTGAAATGATGGGTAACAGAATGGTTCTGATAAACTGTGACTGTCCAAGGATGCCAGGCCACAGGCAGGCAAGGAGCATACCTTTGTATGGCACCAAACACAAGGTTTTAAATATTTATTTGTGTTTTATGTGTATGTACTTGAGTAGTGTCCAAAGAGGCCAGAAGAGGGCACTGGATTGAGCTGCACTGTGGGTTCTGGGAATCAAACCCAGATCCTCTGAAAGAGCAGCCAGTACTCTTAACAGCTGAGCCATCTCTCCAGCCCCTGATGGTTTTTACAGGCAAGAAAATTTCTAAATATTTGTTGAATTGCATGAAATATATATGACTATCTTCCTGTAAACAATTAGAAAATTCCATCCCTGGGTGTGTGCCTAAGTTGCAAGAATGGGCCTGGGAATGTGAAGGAGGTGGCTTAGATAAGTGTTGAGGTAGAGATGCGGGAGGGGAGGAGACAGTCTGTCAAGGTGAGACATGAGTCAAGAAATTCAGGGAATGTATGAAGACCCAAGGAATGGTTAGTTATCTGACAGTCTCAAGAATCTCGCCTTGGACTAGGATTGTCCTGGGGGTCATAATGAGGAAGTGAGGCCCCAATCAGAGACTCTGGGGCAAAGGGCAAGTCAACAATCTATTCCAGAATGGAGAGCAAGGAAGCCCCTGATGCTGCGCTGGACAAATGCACTGGAGAGTAGAGGGCTCAGTGTATCTGGGAGTTTTCCTGTGTCCTGCCTGGCCTGAGGTCAGGACAAGTCTCTCCCACTCACGTCCCCCAAGCGAGCACACAGAGGCTTGTATTGATTATAACTGCTTGGCCATTAGCTCAGGCTTACTACTGACTAGCTCTTACACTTAAATTAACCCATAATCTTATCTATGTTTAGCCACGTGGCTTGGTACCTTTTCTCAGTTCTGTCTTGTCATCTTGCTTCCTCTGTGTCTGGCTGGTGACTCCTGACTCAGCCCTTCTTCTTCCCAGAATTCTCCTTGTCTGTTTATCCTGCCTATACTTCCTGCCTGGCTCCTGGCCAATCAGCATTTTATTTATCAATCAATCAGAGCAACACACATTCACAGCATACAGAATGACATTCCACTGCACTTCCCCTTTTCTGTCTAATCAAAAAGAAAGGTTTTAACTTTAACATAGTAAAATTACATATAATAGAAAAGTTATCAAGCAAGAATTACAGTTATAAAATCTAGTCTATTTGTATTTGGCAAAATTAAAGAAAATATTCTATCTATCCTATATTTGTGAGTCTAAAATTTTGTATCTAATTTATCTTTTATCATAACCAAGGAAAATTTTAACTATCTAGTCTTCAATTATATCAAAGATTCCAGTAGGATATAATATTACCTAAGTAAACAAGAAGTATATTGTAAGCAACTTCCAAAAATCCAGAATGAGAGAGACAGCTGCCTGCCTGGACAGTCATCCAAAGTTCCTCTGCAACATTGGGGCATCCATCTTCACCCCGGCCTAGTCTCTCAGTCACTTTTTTCCTGTGTTCTGTAGAATGTCTAGCAGTCTCCTCTGTGAAGCAGGAACCTGAAGGACCATTTAGCCTTGTTTTGGCAAATTTAGTGGTCACTTTCCTATGGGTCTTGCATATCCAGTTTATCCAGCAGTCTAGGCAAGAACAGTTTCTTGCCCAAATGGCTATTTTTGTCAAGAAGAAGATAAACTCCATATGTCTTCAGTGCCCATCTTCCTCTTTGAAGTAAATGTGTCCTGTAGAATATTTGGCAGAGAAACCTCGGATAACTATCCATGAAGCTGGCTGTTTCTGTCATAACTCATTTTTTGGAAGTCACTTGTTTGTACTTCCTGTTTTACTAGGTAATATTATTTCTTTCTCGGGTCGCTGAGGGAGTTGAAGATTAGATAGTTGTAGTTACAGTTTTCCTTGTTAAGAAATTCAGAGAAGAAACTCATTAAGAGGTGTTAAGTGTGTAAGTTTGAAAGACAACATAAGATAGTTTTCTGTTGGTAATACAAGACAGGATAGAAAGTGAATTAGGTACATTTTGAACTCACCAAAATAGAATAGATAATGGAATATTTTCTTTGAACTTGTCAAATGCAAATGGACTAGACATTGTTGATGTATTTATTGCTTGTATATATTGTATATAGTTATTGTACTTATTGTATATAGTTTTTCTTACATTAGTTAAAACTTTTATTTTTTATTAGACAAAAAAAGGGGAAATGCTGTGGGATAATGCCCTTGTAAACTAATTTAATAAATTGCTGATTGGCCAGTAGCCAGGCAGGAAGTATAGGCGTGATAAGCAACTAGGAGAATTCTGGGGAGAGGAAGGCTGAGTCAGGAGTCACCAGCCAGACACAGAGGAAGCAAGATGACAAGGCAGAACTGAGAAAAGGTACCAAGCCACATGGCTAAACATAGATAAGATTATGGGTTAATTTAAGTGTAAGAGCTAATCAATAATAAGCCTGAGCTAATGGCCAAGCAGTTATAATTAATATAAGCCTCTGTGTGTTTACTTGGGGACACGAGTGGGAGAGATTTGTCCCGACCACCGGCTGGCCAGCTGGGACACAGGAAAACCTCCAACTACAGCCGAGATCTCAATGAGACGTGGACTGGAGCTGAGGTGAAGGCTTGGTGGTAGAGTGCTTGTGTGAGCAAGAAGACCTGAGTTTGCATTCCTAGCTTACATAAAAGCCAGGAGCTTGAGAGGTAGGAACAGGCAGCTCCCTGGACTTCACTGGCTAGCTAGCCTAGCCAAATACATGAGCTCCAGGTTCAGTGAGAGACCCTCCCTCAAACTAAGGTGGAGAGTGACTGAGGAAGATACTCCACATTGACCTCTGGCCTTTATACACTTGCACATAGATGCACACACAGATGCACACACCTATATCAACATATACATACACCACACACACATATGCATACAGAGATGCGGATCATTTCTGAGGAAGATCAGAGGGGCAGCTGAGACACCAGCTTACCTTCCTCCCTGCCATGGGGAGGATTTAGTGAGGAGGGATGTTTGGAGGTACTTGAAAGGACAAATCTTCAGCCCCAGGCGGCTGCTTTCCTTCCTCACACCCATGGAAGTTCTCTGCCAGGGAGACTCATTACAGACTTGGCATTTTTGGCAAGCTCTTTGGGCAAGCTTGCCCTCAAATGCTCTTCCTTCAAGAGGTGGCTTCCAGATTATGAGCCAATTAAATGACAAGTGGCATTTAGTAAGCTTTCTTCTGTCCCCTTCATCATTTCTGTGCCTTTTGTCTTGTCACACAGGAGCTGGCGTGTGGATCATTGCTGCCGTACTCCTGTTCCCCCCCCCCGCCCCCACAGTGTTAGCCTCGCCTTTGAGTGCTCCCATCACTGAGAAGATTGTGGGTGGATAATGAGGAGTCCTTTCTCCATATTCTCTGCCACCAGGGTGATAGAGGTCACCATAGAAAACAGTGTCATTTGCCACGATTCTGTTCACTTGAAAGGGCCATGATTAGCCCAGCTACAATTTAAGGGGTTGCTGGGTGGGTCCAGTGGGATATGGAATCTGAGGATGAGAGGAAGAAGAAAAAAAACACAACAAAAAACCGCTTAGCCACGGCCAAAGTGACTGCAGATGTCAAGAACACAGAGTGGATCTTTGGCAAGGTCAAGGATGATGTTCATTTAACTGATTTCCTGCTTTTGATTGACAACTTCTGGAACAGGCCAGTGGCCCAAGGCTTGGGAGTCAAAGGTCTGCATTCAACCATTGCTATCACCTGGGCTAAAGTCCTCAGATGAGGAGCTTCCTTGGAGTTTCCTGGGTTGCCACATGAATGATGACAGAGGACAGCCTGCAATTAGAAGATCCTCAGCACTGACTTGGACCAGACAGAAGCACATAGGCTTGGCAAGAGCTCCGGGGAGGAGAGCAAAAGGAAAATGTGAAGTGGAAAGCCACATAAACCTTAGGAGACCCACCCAATGGTGACACCACATTTAAATAAATCAAATGGGCTCCTGACTCCTAGTGCCAGAAGTCACACATGCCGCGGGCATCCTCCATGAACCCAGCAGGGCAGAGCTGGTAGGCTGGTGGGACTAGGCAGCAGCATGCTCAAGGCTAGTGTATTTTCCTTTTGCCTTAGTAACCGTGTCTGATTCACCTCCTGCTCCTGTGGCTCTGGCTCCAACTTTCCCCACAGTCAGTCAAGAAAGGCTCAGCATGCTGAGCAAGTGGACACTGAGCATCATTAGGAAGGGAAGGTTCTAGAAAGCATCACGAAGACCCCTCAACAGTGATCCTGAAGGCCAACCACAGAAAACACTCTTTTCTCTGCTGAGCCCCTCTAGGGTTTTTATGTTGTAAATATTCTCATCCAAGACAAAGTACCCATCCAGAGAAGACAGTGGACAGATGTGGGCACTGAGCCTGGAAAGCAGTCTGGGTCCTGCTGGCATTTCTGGGGTTTGAAGCTTAATTAGCAATCTGGAGGAAGCCGCTGGGGCTTCTGCAGCCAGGCCGGGCCTGGGCTCTCAAGTGCTTCTGGTCCTCTCTAGTCCATCGATGCAGATCTTCCAAAAGGGCCTCAGTGCCCAGTTCCATGCCCAGGAGTTGGGTGGCAGGACCTGTGTGCCCTGACCCTGTAAGTGAAGGGACAAGTAGCTGACAGACCCTCTAAATAGAAAGCCTGCCTTCCTCTTCAGCTTCTGCATCACTGAACTTACAAGATTCTGAGCCTGCGATGTCCTGAGTTACTTCCAAAGGACAGTTAGCAGGATCCCAGTGTCATATGGGGAGAAGAGTCCTATCATCACTGTGTTCTGGAGGCAGTGGCTTAAGTATCATGGCTTGTCAATCTCTTAAATGAGGGAATGTCCCTGCCGTCTAAGTTAGCAATGCAGTACATTCCAGTCTTTGTCTGCACATGCCTTGAAAGAAAAATTAAGATGTATCTTGTCTCAGTAGCAAAAAAAAAAAAAAAAAACCCAAAAAGCAACCTCCCCAATGCCAATGCAGCATCCCCTAATTGTGTATGAACTCAATGCAAAATTGATGCCTCCCTAGTTCAGAGGATGTGGTGAACCAATTAAAAATTCACTATGTTTGTGCTCATCATTTAGGGGAAAAGGTGGGGGGATTATTTATTTATTTATTTTTGTTTATTTATTTATTGTGTGTGTGTGTGTGTGTGTGTGTGTGCACACATGTGTGCTCACATTCTGTGTGACAGGGAAGTGACGTAATCCCCACAACTCTGCTGGTGTGAACTAGGCTTTCTAGAACATCATATGTGTTAAAGGCCTCACCTTGGCTGCATCATTTCGTTCTCCCTGTGGCCCTGTTACCCACTTGCTATTGGTCCATTGTAGAGGTTAGGTAGTAGAAGTTGAAAGAGACCGAAAGTAAGTCAACTGAGACTGCGCAGTAAAGTACAGACTGTGCTCCTGGGTCTGACTCCACAACTCTCCTTCATTTCTCTACAGAATGGGACCATTGCTCAAGGACAGGCAACCAGAGTACATACCTGTGAGCTGTACAACTTGAGTAGATGTATGGATGTGCTGTGCAATGAGAATAATCAAGGGAGTTAAGGAAGTTCCCTGTGCATGGTAACAGTTTGGCTCCGCCTCTAAGTGTCCTGTGTACACCACGGCATTGGTAACTGGCTAGTGTTTAACGATAACTCCACAGCGCTGTACATTAGAGGCCCAGGATTTACTCATTGTGAGGCTGGAAGTCTGTGTCTTTTGTCCAACATCTCCTTCCTTCCAGAGCAAATCCCATCTCAGAGCTACTGCCTGCCTTCTGGGAGATGCATTCCTACAACCTCCTCCCCTCCCAGCCTCCCTCAGCATCAGCTCCAAGTTCACCACCTGGAATACTGTAGACACTGCAAACAAGCTCTGTTGACTAAGAGATGACCAGAGATGGGGCGTCTCTGGTGAAAGTGCCTTTTCTTACAAATGGCACTGTTAAACCGTTATGTTCAACTCGCAGGCATTTTTTTCTACATATAAATTTTACGATATACAATCAGCTGTGAATCATTTGTTTAAAAGTCTGACAGGATGGATGGATAAACACTTCAAAAGTGAAAGTGTAAGAAGGAGTTATAATTATCATTGTGGGGGACGGTGAGTCATTTGAAAGCCCACCCACTGCAAGCTGTTTGGAGTACAAGAACCATTTTAATGCCACAGGAGGATTCTGAAGAGAATAGTTATTGTGGGTTGTGTAGGGAGGGTGAGTGGCTTTAACACCCAGGCTGGCTCCACAGCTTCTGTGTTCTCAGCTTCTCCGCTACAGCAACCCCATTCATTCCTCAGCAGCCCCTCTCCTCGTCTCCCCACACAGCGCCTGCCTGTGGGCTCTCGCGGAGACTCAGCACTGAGCCTCCCTTCTGCAGACAGTGGAACCGGCACCCACTATTCTTTCAAAGGCTCACCCTTCCTCTGTCCAGGCTGTGGTACCCAGGCCCCCCTAGGCCTTCTTCCTTCCAATATTCCCCCTCTCTGGCCTAAGCAACTCCTCCCTATTTTTTGGATTGTTCTCATCAGCATGTTTAAAAAACCCCTGGTGAATGGGTTACAGATAGATGTTGATATAAACTTGTAGGTACAAAAATGGCAGGCTAGAGCATCCTTGTTCATAAACCTTGACTCCACCACCCAAGTAGTTGGGAAGATCGCTACTCACAGTGGGATGAGCAGACTCTTCACTGCACACAGAGGGACGGGCAGAGGGGACATTGCTACCTTCAGGGGAACATGCTCTCACGATGTTGTCTCTTTACCCCATTTATCATCCAGTTCTCTTTCTACTTCTCTGATCCTTTCCACACACCACAAAATGCCTCAACCAGGGTTTCAGCATTCACCATCTCAACAGCCTTACATCTCTTTCTTTTAATGGAGTTGCAAACTGCCCATCTATTTTACTGAAACTCATCTTCCCAGATCCATAAAGACCTTAACATTTCAAAGCCAGTGGTCAGTTTTCTGTTCTTATTTTAGCAGAGCTTAGGAAGCAGTGTGCAGCACAGTCAGGAAGTGTGTGGGATGCCCTCAGTCAGCCATGAATGGTGGTAACAGGTGTTACTTCCTGGTTAGTGATAGTTAGCTTTTAACTATCAACTTGCCACAGCCTAGAATCTCCTGAGAATACAGCTTCTGTTGAGGAATTGTCTATATCAGGTTGGCCTGTGGGCATGTCTGTGGGGGATTGACTTGATTGTTAATGGACTCAGCCCACTGTGGGTGGCACCATTCCCTAGACTGAGCCTGTTGCAGAGAAGTTGGAAAATACAGAATGGTATAAAGAAGTTGGGGAAAAAACAACACAACCACAACCACTTACTTAGTTGCTGCATTTTTTCCTCCCAGTTCATGCTGTGCTCTGTTTTATTACATAGTTAAGATGATAACACACGCAATTCCTTAGCCATAGTTACGATGATAACACACACACAATTCCTTAGCCTGTTTATTTTATTTAACATTATCTCATAACCCTTTTTATGGTGCATTAAGACCTTCAAGAATATTACTTTTTATAGCTACATAATCTATCTTCCTTATAGTCTATTCCCTCATGTCAGACATTGGATTGTTTTATATACATGGTTTGTAGGTATCTGCACGGATTATCTTGCTACACGACCACATCAAATCAATTGTTTCAACAAGTACTCACAGTGCCACTGTACAGCGCTTACTGTGTGTGAAGCTGGGGGTTCGGTGGTGAATGAATGAAGACTTATCTCCTTCAGCTCCTGAATGTTCTACTAAGGCCAACAGACCACAGGAGAGTGTGTCTACAAAGAGAGGCATTGCAAAGGAAGAGACCAGGAAGACACAAACAGTGAGCAGCGAGGCTGTGTGACTCAGGGGAGGAGGAGGACGGTTTCTCCAAGGTGGCTGCTCTGCAGAGGCATTCTGGGTATTTTAGTAAGCCGGCTTGCCAGAGGGAGTTTGGAATTGATTTTCTTCTTGCTCTCTAGGAATCCAGTTGATCCTGAAGGAAGAACCCTACAAAAGTGTATCCTAGAAACCATCTTGAGCTTGACTCCTCTAGTCCTTGATTTTCTTTCATATGGGAAGTAGAAGTATGTGAGCCTGCACACATGTGTCTCTCTCTGTGTGTACTTGTGAATGTGATTGTGTAAATGTGATTGTGTAAATGTGTGTGTGCAAGTCTGCATGCATGGGTTTGGTAGACCAGGAGAGAGGGGGTCTGTGGGGATGGAAAGACCCAATACAACAGGCACAGAACAGAACTCAAAGGGTTATGTCTACATGGTGTGGTGTGAACACTTTCTGTGTCTGACATTTACGGGTGGTCAACGACATATGCCTTATGAAAGGAAGCACCTGGGCAGAACACGTCGAGATGGTGGCGATGGGCAGGAGAAAGGGTCTAGAGTGACTGTTCACAGGGGCTGGGGTTGTCAATCAGACCGCAGAGAAAGCCCCTGCAGTTAAGGCTCGGAAAGGGCTTAACTGATTTCTTCACTCACTTGTGTATAAAATTAACAGCTGGATTAAGGAAGCAACAGAAGCATCCATCGGCAGAGGAATGAATGGAGAAAGTGAGGTTTACATGCATACAAGGGAAATTTTCAGCCTTCAAGAAAAACAAAGGTGTGTCCTTTCCAGGGAATGGACACAACTGGAGATGATCACAGTAAGTGAACTCAGCCAGGCTCATAGAGGGTTCCTAGAGTTTATATAAACGTATACAATTATGTTTGTATATGTCATGAAAGCCGGAGCAAAGGAAACAAAGGTGACTGAACAGGAGGAACAGGGAGAAAGGAGGTTGGGGGGCCTCTGGTGAATATGATTCATGGGCAAGGTAGACATGAATGCAAATGTCCTTCTAGAACACAGACCAAGTAAAGTGAATATACATGGTGAAAATAAAACACACAATCGTGAAGCATTAAAAAAAGAGGAGGAGGAGGAAGAGGAAGGAAGGGAGGGAGGGGCGGTAGAGTCCTCTTTTCTTCAAGCCAGAAGCAGAACTGGATTGTGGAAGACAAGGCGATGCCAAGTGCACGGGCCTCATCTCCCCACTGTGCATGTGGTGGGAAGAGGAAGAGGATGCTGGGAGCTGGAGAGCATAATGGAGAAGCATCGGAGTGGAGCCAGACTGGCATTTTCTGTTAGAAAACGTTCACTGGCTCATGTCTTGGGATGGAGTCGCTGGTGTGCCTGGTCCGGAAGCTGCCCTAATGAGCTCTGGGGAGTCTGGGCAATAATGGGCTCTCGGGGTATAAAGAACACAGAGAGAGCAGGCTGAAAGCCCCTCTGGCTGGACTTCCTCCTATTAACAAACAACCAGGCTTTGAACTTATAATTACGAGTCACGGGGCTCCTAGCCTGGTTGCGAAAGGGACTCATTTTAACTAAATTATTAGTGTTTTCCCCGTTACCAAATGCTATGATCAACTATTTTGTGTTAAAGGGGAAAAAAGGAAAATTTTTATTAAAAAGAGCAGGGTGTGTAGAAAGAGAGCAGTCTGTGCTATGTTTTCCAGACGTGTGGAGCACAGTCAAGCTCAGCCCATGGCAGCCAAGCAACAAAATAAACAGCGGAAATGGCATGGAAGGCGCAGGACCAGGAAAATTCATCTCAGAACGGATGGAAGTTCACTCTCTGCAGCCAAGGGCAGAGGATTACTACAATGTATAATCCCCTCCCCTCCCCTCCCCTTCCTTCTCCTCCCCTTCCCTCCCCTCCCCTCTTTCCAGTGTACTTGGATCCCCTGGAATTCAGGGCAAACAAGAGATAACTTTCTTTGGGTTGGTTTGACTCACAACTTTGTTAAAGAGTCAGTGATGGCAGATGCCACAGAGTTTGCCCAGGGCTAATTACTCAGACAGATGGAGCGCCAGACACAGCAATCGTGTGAATTAGTGTGATCTGGTGACAGGGTCTGTGCAGGAAGGACCATGATAAAGCCTTCTATCCCCCAGCCTGCTCCAGGGGCACATGCTACATCAATAGTCTTTGGTTAAGGAAACAATGACGTGATCATTACTCCCTGTCGGTTGTAAATTATCTGAAAAAGATGATTCTGAGTCTCTGGTGCCTCTTGTGTAATTAACACTGTCCAGGGCCACAGTGAGGAGAAACAGCCCAGAGCAGACAAGGCCACACAGTGATGTTTTATGAAAGAACAGTATGAGGTTTCCAATGAACCCTTTTAAGCAACTGCCTGTCCATTTGCATCACTGAAGAACACCCCCAAGCTACACACAACCTTGGCTCTGTGTGAAATGGTCTGATTTCCAAATTTGAGACCCTTTCAAATTACTTTCCACTGAAAACTGTTTGTCTTGTTTCTTAAATCTGTGTCTTCTTAACAATTCCATAGGAAAAATGGAGGCACTCATGTGTGCATGTGTATGTGCATGCATGTATGTGTGTGTGTGTGTGTGTGTGTGTGTGTGAATACTTATGTGTGTTTAAACATTAAGGTCAGGGTAGACATCAGCTATCTTTCTCAATATGTCTTCAGACAAGGTCTCTCACTGAACCTATAACTGGCCAATTTGTCTAGAGGTGACCACAAGCCTCAGACACCATCCTTTCTCTGCCTTCTTAGTACCAGGAACATAGGAGTGCAGTGCCATGATGGCATCAGATAACGACTTCTGTTTGCTTCCTAAACCCCTTACATAAAATCCACTCATCAACCTCCTCTGCCTTGTACTGATCCCTGTGACTGATACATAATGAGTATATGCAATTGATGCAAGGCCAGAATATAACGGTCACCTATTGCCCCTAGCAGGCAGGCCTGATACATTTTTGTAGTTTTTGGCCTCTCTGTATGTAGTGTCTGGGTAGTCTGATTATGAACATGCTCTCCTCTGGTATTCTGGCATATTTCAGCCTGTATTCTCCTTCTATATGTCTTTGTCAAGTGTGAGCCTCCTACATACTGACTCCTACCCCACCTGCCTATCTTAAGGGATTCAATTCACAAGTGAGGAGAGTGGGAACGGGAAGAAAGGGTTCCATGGGGTAGAATGGACAGTAGTGACGGAGCATGATGCTCGGCTGCTTGGGGAGGAGCTATTCAAACAGTGCTGCTACAAGGATAGAAGTGAAACGTTAAGCTCCTTTTTAAAAAGGACAGCATTGGTTCAGTTAATATAGTTGAAGAGTACAAAACTATCTGACTTCAGATATGCTGGATATAAAGACTCATAAAGAAAGAAAATAAAAGAAGATGGGTGTGGTGGCCCATGCTTTAATCTTAGCATGTGGGAGGCAGAGGCAGGCAGATCTCTATGAGTTCAAGGCCAGTCTGGTCTACAATAGGAGTTCCAGGACAGCTAGGGCTACACACACACACAAATAAACAAAGAAAAAAGAAAGAGAACAAAGATTGATCTGAGAAAATCATTCAAAATATGTCTAGACTTCTATAAAGAGACAGGAAATACAGAGGAAAAATGGACACAAAAGAGAGGAGAAAGAGAGAAACTGGGATACGAGAGAGAGAGAGAGAGAGAGAGAGAGAGAGAGAGAGAGAGAGAGAGAGAGAGAGAGAGAAGAACATAACTCAACACATGTGTAATAGAAGTTTCCAAAAAATAAAAATAAATTCAGGGATTGGGAAGAGGAAGGTACTAGAGATCTTTGCTTTGCATTTTCTGGAAACAACAGTATGGGAATCTTAGTATCCAAATACACAATAAATCTTGGTTATGAAACTATAAACCAAGTTCATCCTCTAGACCTTAAGGACACCAGAGAAAAAGGATCTAAAGGAGTCAGGAGAGATGCCTGTTGCTCACCAGGGGGTGACAGCTGTCATGCTGGCATGTGTCCCAAAACCACAACGGGAAGAGGGAACTACAGAACAGCAGCACTGAGAGAAAAGATGGATGGAGCTAGAATTCTATACCCAGCTCAAGAGTCACTCAAATGTACACAGAGAGATACTTCTCTCCTGCACCTTAGAAAATGTCTACGTCCTCCACTCAATTCCAAGCAATTTTTACTCCAGTTGCACAAACTTTCACAGGCTCCAGTGCACCGTGGCTTTCCATGCCTCAGTAGCACTGCCTTATCAGCTCTGGACAATCTTCTTGAGGGGCAGGTTCCAATTCATTCTTAAACTTCATCTCATACTGTCTCTTCTGGGAAATGCTTTGGATACCTACTTAGAATTACGAACTTCACTCTTGCATTCTCTCACATTTGCTTCAATAACTTTCAGGTGCTTGCTATCTTGAAAACAAGTAGGCATATATGCATAACCATGTTAAATGGGCTCTCAACAGGATTTTGGAAGAGATCAACCTTAAGTTATGATTTGCTTAAAGCACAGATAGACCATGTTTGATGCCCAATTTAATAACAAGAGGAGTCTCCTTAACTGAAAGTCACAGTGGGGGTTCAATGAGCAATATTCTGCACCAGTTAACAGGTAAGGAGAGAGGATATGTTCTTCACTAGCAGATGGCAAAGGCAATAAGGGTGAGACAGGAGCAATTGACTGACCAACCTGTAATTCACTTCCAACTCTCTTCACCTTTACCTTCTGCTCATTCTACACCAGTTTGTGCAATAAAAAATAATTCAACTTATGCATACAATACTAGGTTTCCTACTACACATAGTAAAATAGGTGGATGCTGTTGAGATGGCCTAGCAGTTAAAAACACATGCTGCTTTTGTGGAGGACATGAGTTTGGTTCCCAGCTCACAGTTGCCTGTGATTTCAGTTCCAGGAGATCTAGCATGCTCTTCTGGCCTCCATATGAACCTACACTCAAATGCACATACCCCCACTTACATAATAAAAAATGAAGATAAGCTTTTAAAAACCGATAGGGAGATTAGCTTTAACAACATATTTTATATAACCCAATTATATTATACAGTACCATGTTAACAAGCAATCAATATTGATAAATTACTTAAATATTATACTGATGTTTAGATATTAAATCTTTGAACTCCTTTACACTGTTCAAACTTACAATACATCTCAGTTTGGATTCCAAACACATATTAGGAACATTTGTTACATATTTGTGTTTCATAAAATTTATAATTGTAAAGTGCAAATATATGTACAGGATTTCCAATAAGCAAATTAAGTAACAAAAATTACTGTCCTATAATATTTGTATCCACATGGACAAAACTGGCCAAGTTTATGTTCATATGTCAGATGAGAAATGAAAAATGTCCCCGTAGCACAAATCCTAATTGGTCTTAATAATAAAACCTGGAACCAGATACTGGGGTAAATGCTGAAAGATCAGAGACAAAGGAGCAAGCCACAGCCACCTCTTACATCACCAACTTCTCAGCCAAAAAGGGGCTGAGCTCCTGTCTCCTCCTACCTTATATTCCTCTCTCTGCCCAGCCATATCACTTCCTGTCTCCACCTCCCAAGTGCTGGATCAAAGGCATGAGATCCCAAGTGCTGGGATTAAAGGTGTGTGCCACCACTGCCTGGCCTCTATGGTTAACTAGTGGCTAGCTCTGCCATCTGATATCCAGGCAAACTTTATTTGTTAGAGCATAAACAAAATCTCACCACATGTCCCTGTTATACATAGGCTGCAATCTGACAGTAACATGTCATGGCATGCTTAAAGTTATATATTGTCTTATATAAAATAATGATATACCTACTGGGTCCATTTTTATATTTAAAACAAATTTAATTAAAATTAAATAACATTAGGAGCATGTCTTAATTAGGGCTACTATCACTGTGATGAAACACTATGACCAAAAGCAACTTGGGGAGTAAAGGGTTTATTTGGCTTACACTTTCCACATCACTGCTCATCATCAAAGGGTCAGGGCAGGAACTCCAACAGGGCAAGAATCTGGAGGCAGGAAGTGAAGCAGAGGCCATGGAAGGGTGCTGCTTACTGGCTTGCTCCTCATGGCTTGCTCAACCTGCTTTCTTATAGAACCCAGGACCACCTGCCCAATGATGGCACCACCCGCCATGGGCTGAGTCCTCCCCCATCAATGACTACTTAAGATAATGCCCTACAGAAGGATCTTATGGAAACATTTTCTCCATTGAGGCTCCTTCCTTTCAGTTAGCTCTAGCTTGTGTCAAGTTGACATAAAACTAGTCAGCACAGAGCCTCAGCTGCTTGGCCACACTGTAAGTACTTAACAGTGTAATAGAAGGAATGGCCATCATTCAGATGGGTGGCTGTAAAGGCTGGAGATCCCCCATGTACATGTCTTTATCCTTCTCAGACATTTAGGGAGCTTTGCACATTTCTAGCCAAAGAAAGTGTGCAACAAAGTTTAGGTGCATTTTAGAAAGTTTTTGCTTTTTTTTGTTTGTTTGTTTTTTTTCGAGACAGGGTTTCTCTGCATAGTTTTGGTGCCTGTCCTGGATCTCGTTCTGTAGACCAGACTGGCCTCAAACGCACAGAGATCCGCCTGGCTCTGCCTCCTAAGTGCTGGGATTAAAGGCGTGTGCCACCACCACCTGGCCTAGTTTTTGCTTTCTTTAAAAATTATATTTACCATCATCATCATCATCACCATCATCATCATCATGTGTGTGTGTGTGTGTGTGTGTGTGTGTGTAGCTGTAGCTGTTCACTGAGGTCAGAGGACCACTTTTAGGAGTCGGTTCTCTCCGTCCACTGTAGGATCTAGGGGATCAAACTCTTGTCTTTGACACTTAGTGACATGTACACTTATCCGCTGAGCCCTCTTACCAGCCCCACATTCTTGACAAAAGGACAAGCTCAAGAGGCAGATTTGCTAGCACCGTTCTTGATTCTTCCTGTTCTGACTGGGAACATCGTTTCATAGCTGTAGCTACAGCAGACATACTGTCACCGGGAGGCAACTCACAGTGAGGACAGCAGTCAACATGCTAAGAATGAGAAGCAATGACCTGAAATTCCAATGACAACTCGGATACGAAAACAAAGGCTGTCCTTACCATCTAGGTCAGCGACACACTGATACTATCTGTAACTGAAAGTGTTCCTCTCTGATGCAATGAGCATGGTGAGGATGAGAGCCGATGGGAAGCCTGACTACTGTCGAGGTGCACATGAGAGAGGAACAGTAAATTTAGGGAGTTGGGGTGCAGCCAGGACATGGGGGGGTGGCTACAGATATGTCAACTGAGATACCCAGAGCAATTCAGTGCAATCCTCACCTTACAGGTCTCATCACACTGGGGCTTTTCTATAGTGGTTTCTAGACTTTCCCCACCAACTAGATGTGAACTTGACTAGAGGAAGTAGTCAGTGAGTATTTATTAGCTGGTGATTAGTGTCAAGACAAGTCTGAGTATTTAGTGCGGCTCAAATGTTTAGCATGAAAGGAAATACAGTCAAGTATCCTACAAGAGAAAATCTACCAGGGGTTCCTATATTAACGTGTCACACAGGAAGTCTTTGGTCTAACTTTGTACCATGAACATCTAAGAGAGAAAGGACCACAGTGAGTCACACTCTGCATCTCTGCCTCCTCTTTCAACGTAACTGCAGGGAGTAGTTCATCCTCTCCACGACATCTGGTTCCCTTTCACGTAACCTCACAGCATCTTCACGTTAATTCCTCCGAATTACAACAGCCATTTTCTCCTCTTTATCTCACGGGACAGCCCTCCACTGCCACCTACTATCTCCCTGATGCATGCTCTCAGTCGTATGGATGTGTCTTGGTTATGCAAGTCATGTATTTTCTGTAGACTCTGTTCCAACTTTGAAAAAGGAACGAAGGGTCCACAAGATGACTAAGCAGGTAAAGGTACCTCCCACTGAGCTTGGTGTTCGAGTCATGCGGTGGAATTAGAAAAATGTCCATGAAAGGTGTCTTCTCAGTTGCATACATGCACTATGGCGGGCATGTGAACTCGTGTGTGTGCACACACACACAGATATTAAATAATTATTAAAAATTTTGAAAAGAAAGGAAAAAAAAACACCACTAATCCACAAAGACACAACTAACTCCCTTCATGTTCTGGTTTATTTTCTCCAAGGTCCACGAAAACAACTAAATCATAGACCAAATCTCACACCCACCCCTTCTGCTTTTCATCTCATGAAACTTTTTTTTTGTCTATAAATTCTTTGTAATCATGAAAACAGTAACTACACTACCCCTTCCCTCAGCTGTTCTTGGCATTTTCGACCACAGTTTTTACTGTGTTTCTTCTTTCACCTTCCTCACTGTGGCTGTCAGTTGTCTATTGTCTTAAATAAAAATTCCTCACATTGGGCCCTGTCAGGCACTCCAGCCTGTACCTGCCTCAAGCCTCTGCTGGCGTTTCCTGTTGTAGTCAAATAAATCAGTTCATTCCTTTCAGCATGTGACTTCTTCTCAGTCACCATTTATCACTCTCCTCCTCCATCCCCATGTCTTTGTTAAGTCATTGCTGTCCTTAAAATCTACCTCAGGTGACTTCAGAACCTTTCAAGGCAGCTTTCCTCACGTCTCCCTTGTCTTGTCTACCTGGTATTCACTTTTTATGGCTTCGGCAGCAGCTTGTAGCCAACTGTATGCTTCTACCACATACACTGCATGTTAGAGCATGTGAGTGGCCATTATGAGGGCACCCAGAGTCAGAGAGACAGAGCCAGCAGATTCCTCCGACCCCATCACACTTTATGAGGTGCTCAGCTTTGGAAGGAGACGAGGCTGTTCTGCTTAGCAGGGGGTCTGGGTTAAAGAGATAGACTATTGGGCACTTGGAGACCATCAGCATTTCCATCCTAAATGAAACGTGATTGTTTTGACTGATGAGGATCTGCAGGGACAGGGAGCCTTGTGGATGTTATAGTGATCTCAATTAAACCAATAGCTATTTTCAATTAGCCAGTGCATTAGGTACAGACTTATGCGCCAAATCAAGTGGCCCAGTGAAACACCCTTGCTTCACATCACATGTTCCTTTATCTCGTGCGGCCTGAGAAAATCATGAGCATCTTCTTAAGCATGATGGCAATGTCCAGAGCAGCCCTGCATTCCTCTCCTCGGCCTCTTTGGGCGGGTGCTTGCTGTTCACCTCAGCACAGCCTGGATGCTAATGGTGAAGGCAGCCAGTGGGGATGCTGACAGGCACAACCATGTGGAGGAGGTTCGTCTGAACAGGAGTCCCCAGGAGCGTTGCCTGTCTTAGGGTTTCTACTGCTGTGAAGAAACACCATGACCACGGCAACTCTTATCAAGGAAAATACTTAACTGGGGTGGCTCCTTTACAGTTTCAGGGGATTACTTAGTCCATTGTTACCATGGCGGGACATGGTAGCACATAGGCAGGCATGGTGCTGGAGAAGGAGTTGAGAGTTCTACATTTTGATCCGCAAGCAATAGGAAGTGAACTGTTACGCTGCATGTGGCTTGAACATAGGAGACCTCAAAGCCCACCCCCACAGTGACCACTTCCTCCAACAAGGCCACCTCTACTCCAACAAGGCCGCACCTTCTAATAGTGCCCCTCCCTGTGGGGGTCATTTTCTTTCAAATCACCACATCACCTGATCATTACAACTTGCTGAATTCAGTGCAGATACACATCTATGATGGATTAAAGGTCTTTTAAGAATAGCTTTTTTGTTTTCAGTTGATTAAAAAGAACCCTGTTTGCCCAGTGCTTGGCTGAACACACAGTCTTGTGCTTGTTGGGCAAATGCTCTGCCTCTGTGTTGTGTCTTCAGCCGCCGTTTGGATTGATCCTTTCACCCTTGTGAATATACAGCGGGGGTGGGGGCGCGGCTGAGAGCTGCAGCAGAGAGAGCAGTCAGGCTTTCCTAGTAGCCACTTTTGCAAGGATTTATGGCCTCACCAGATGTCAGTCCATTTTCAGTACCAGGCACGGGTGCACTTTGCTGGTGGGCATGGGTGTCACATTGTAGATATGCATAAGCCTTAAGGAAGATACCTCCATTTCTGGTAGCTTGAACACTGGCCCTGAAGTTATCAGGGGGAGGTCAAGGAAGAAGGACAAAGGGGTATGTCACACTACATAGTGTGACATAGAAAATGAAGACTCTTGGACAACTGTTCTCTTAAAAAACTCAAAGCAATCATACTATCATCAAAGGCAACACAGGTAACAGAGCAGCAGTTGCTGGATGTGAGACTCTCACACCACCCTAGAGTTAATCTTCATTACTTCACACAGCAGCAATGAAGGCTCATTAAGGGAAAACTAATTCCATCTGGTCAAGAGGAAGAACTCTTTAACCTGGGTGGATGAAAGAGCATGTCACCTCCACCCCCACCCCCAACTGTGCTTATAGCCTTAGAACACACTATTCTACAAGAGCAGGACCACCAGACTTCCCAGGACACTGACTCTTGCCAAAATCCCCCAGCATCAAAGAAGCACTCTAGCCGTAGCATTAATCCTCAGCCAAACTTCCTCCTTATGAACACCCTATAAAACCTAAAACTGCCTAGGCACACAGTCTCCACACCCACAGAGAGGCTGCTGCCCCTCACTGTCCTAATTAAAGGACCATCTGCCTCTGTTGAGGTCATTTCCTCTTTCTTTCAATCGTAAGGTAACAATGGAGACCTAATCTTCCAAGTACTCAAAACAGAAATGAGTTGATCCAGTTGAGCAAGTCAGTTATCTGGCCAAGGGATCACTCCCAGGAAGGCAGACTCACTTCAGGCATGCTAAGGAGACAGGTGGAATAATTTTCCCTTTAGTGAGCTACTGCTCTTTTCCTTCCCAGAATTGCTACCCCACTCCAGCATCTTACAGAGTGCAGTGATCCTGCCCCAGCAATCTGGGCTTTACTCTTCCCCGACAGCCTGCTCTCTGACATGTGGCTATCCATCACCACTGACCTTCGTGCATGCTTGCCTCCAGCTGGGGACCCTTTCCCCTTCTCCATTCTCCTCCTCCAGGCAGCCACTGAGATTACAGCTGCCCACTGGGGGTTTTTCTTTTAACCTCCAATAAAACTGCCCTCTTTGAATAAATTTAGGCTTTACTTGACTTTCAAACTTTTCCTGTTTTTTAATGTTTTTCCTGTTTTTAAACACATCTGTGCACCCCGAGATGGTTTCCTGCTGATATTTAACGGGTTGCCTGGAGTCCTCCTATGCAGCTTCTTTTCTCCAGAGCCTTCATTAAACCTTCAGCCTGTGTCTGAGCTGGTGCAGCACCTTCCTGGTTTGTCTTTAGTTTAATCCTCACCCTGCGCTTGTCAGGGATCTCCTAAAATTAATCTGAAGTTTCTCTCGGATGCTTAAACGCTTCTGAAGTGCCTTGGTCTTTACAATATTATGTCCAAATCTTATACTGTTTAGCCCCACCCTAAACCTCTACACACCCATGGGCATGTGTACATGTAGCTACACACACACACACACACACACACACACACACACACACACACTTTGTAGAATATAGTCCTTAAAGCAGAGCAGCCAGCATCCTTAAAACAGCTGTTCTGAGAGACCATCATGGTGGACTTGCTAGTTGTTGTCATTCCTTATTAGCAGGGGATGAGGAGAACCACTGGGTCCTCACCTGAGATCCCAGCTGCTCCTCCCAGCCATTTGCACACAATTCTGTCCTAACTATAAGTGGCTCTGGGATCTGGGGCACGCTTGAGTGTATAGGCTAGGGAAGGTAAAGGTAAAGCTTCCACTTTGGAAGCTATGGGAGGTCATAATCCATACCCCAGGGCAAACTTTGGTTGCTGCTGGGAATCTTACCAGGAGCGGGTAGATTTGTTCAGGTCTCCCCAGGGAAGCTGTGCACCAAAAATGTAAAAAGATGCCAATCGGTGGGAAGCAAAACAATGAAAAAGATACATAGGCAAATAGAAACTACAGGAAAGGTAAAAGGAACATTCTAATATGAAACAAAATAGACTTGAAAACAATAGCAACAGTTAAAAAACTGGGAGCTGGAGGGATGACTCAGTAGTTAAGAGGGCTTGGAGCTCTTTCAGAAGAGCAGCATCCACATGGGATGACTTTCAACCACTGTTAACTCCAGCTTCAGGGGATCCAATGCTGCCTTTTTTCTTTTGCAGGCACATGTGTATGCATAAACACACACACACACACACACACACACACACACACACTACAAACACACCTACAAATAAAAGTAATAAATATAATATTAAAAATGTCACTAGAGATAATGAGGGCATTTCATAACAACAGAAGGGTTAATCAGCATTGGGATATAGTGATTGAACACAAATTAACAGAGCTGTGAGAAGGATGGAGGAAACCCTCCAGTCTTGGAGGGAAACAGACCATTGGACAACAGTATTTGGATATTCTCATGTCCCATCTTCAATGGAACTAACAGGGAGAAGACAAAGGAAACAGACTTGATGCTATCACCAACAGCTAGAGAACGCGCTATCCACCTAGCAACAACAGCAGGACACATTCTCCTCTAGTTCACAGGAAATGTACTCCAGGATAGACCATGTGGTAGGCCATAACATGAGACTTAACACATGTAGAGGATTAAAGTCATACTGAGTGTGGTCTCTGATCACAGATGGAAGCAGGCAAGGTCATAGCAGGCCACGGAGGAGAACAAGGGAAGGACCAGGCCCAGGGAGGACCCAGTGAGGAGCCAGCAGGGAGCAGAGGAGGGGACATCAGGGCTTGAAATCCACAGGGCAGAGATCCAGATGCAGCTTTATGTGGCTATAACACCAATGCACTTGGCAGCAGCTCCTGGTTCTGTAAGTGGCTGTGCTGGGTATCTGGGTTGTCTCATCCGAATGCCTGGCTAGAAGTTTCTGTCTGAGACACAGGAGGGCCAAACTCCCCTGCATGAGTGTGGTGGATCTGCCACAGCACATCCTATGTGACAGTCGGTCTTCATGGTGAACATTATGGGATTAAGAAACACCTTGGGCACTTGTGAGGCATACCTTTGGGTTTTTCTGGGATGGTCTTTCAAGAGGTGTTTAAAGAAGTAAAGATGATAGCCACCCCCCTGAATGTGGGAGGCACCATCCCATAGGCTAAACAGAATAAAAAGAAAACAGTAGCAAGCCTTTGGAGTACCAGCATCCATCTGTCTTCTTGAAGGTGGACACAGTGTGACCAGCTACTCCATACCTCCATTGTCATGCCTTCCCCTTCACCAGGGACGGTATCTCCTCAAAGCATGAGTCCAAATAAATGCTTCCTCCTTAGGGCGATTCATGTCTGGTGTCTGGTCACAGCAACTAAAGAAATAACTAATACAGCATCCAGTGGTTTAGCCCGAGAACTAGTCTAAAGAAATAACTAATACAGCATCCAGCGGTTTAGCCCGCGAACTTGTCTGATCACTCCAAAGTGGAACCTGCCAGGTGAGTTGTCTAACATCACCCATGGGTATGTGACCAGCAGGGAGCCCCTGCATGCTTTCTAGGTCCTGGGGAGACTTTGAACACTCAAAGTTCATGCCTAGAAAACAACCTATTTTAGGGATGGGTCAGAGGTGGAATACATCATTTTTCACTTAAGAGGAAATTGTAAATTGCCAGATCTTCTTGCTGTTCCCTACAAGCCAAACACTGGGGGTGCAACATTAACACTGTCCATTCCCCTGCAGTGTGAGTGTGAGTACTACACTAGGTGTACTGATACACACATGTAACCCTGGCACTTAGGAAACTGAGGCTGGGGAGAGAGAGAGAGTGTGTGTGTCTGTGTGTGTGTGTGTGTGTGTGTGTGTGTGTGTGTGAGAGAGAGAGAGAGAGAGAGAGAGAGAGAGAGAGACAGCTGAGGCTGGGGAGTGTGTGTGTGTATGTGTGTGTGTGAGAGAGAGAGAGAGAGAGAGAGACAGAGACAGAGACAGACAGAGACATAAAGAGACAGAGACTCAGAAAGACAGAGAGACAGAGAAAGGATCTTTCCCCACATACAAATGTATGTCTGTGAGAATAACAGTGGCCCCCCTGTCCATATTTCCTTTATCTACTGCTCCTCTTAACACGGGCTCCCTTAAGACCATATTGCTTCAAGATGATCAGATTTTTCCTCCAACAGAGGCCACAGATCCGTTTTTGTTCCCCATGACCTTTCCATGCAAGCTGAATAGTAAAACTTAACGCAAAGCTATGAGTCGGTGTTAGAAGTCTAGGATGATGAAGTCTGTGATCCCTGGGTCAGGCGTAAACGGTCAGGATGCAATCTGGAAATGTTTTAAAGGCCAAGTGCAATGTGACACCCCTGGGTTCGGCTCTCATTTCCTCCTCTTCTGCTCTCTCCCCGCTGGTGTCTTTATAGCCCCCGTGTCCCCTCCTTGCTGCAGCTACATTCGCTGCCCGCCTGTGCTGGCTCATCTCTGACTCCAGACCTTTCTTCCCACCACCTCTGGGGGCCACACCCAGCTTTCCTAACGCCTTCTGCTCTGACCATGGCTGCATGCTCCCTGAACTCTCCACATGGATCTGATACACTCCTTTAGGGGTGAGGACATTGGTCACATGGCTGGGACCAGACCCTCTACATCTTGGGCTTTACTGACCTGTGGTCATTTCCTAGGCCCTCCCTTCAGGAATCCACAAGTATTCAGCAAATGTGTGTCCATGACAGTTGCGGGATACTCAAAAGGCCCCTCAGTGCTATCAGGGGTACGAAGCAGTTACGGCTCTCTCCTAGTGCATCTCCTATTGCACTGCAAGGGAGAAACAGAAGCAACTCAGACCTCTGTGTCACTCCGCATGGAACTACTTTAGCTCTAGGGAAAGGAATGGAGACATCACTGAGTGTGTGAACTGAGTAGAGGCTCAAGTGGACTTTCCAGAGAGTGAGTAGACACCAAGGCATGGTTCCTCCATGCCATCTATCTATAAGTGAAACGAAGTATTCTGACTGTGGTCTAGAAGTGGCAGGGCCTGGTACCTGAAATGCCCATGAAAATATTCCTGGAGCCCAGTCTCGAGCCCTCTGTGAATTTGCCTCTTCTTCCTTGTCACAAACCAACTGTCCCTTGGCACTGCTTCCTCGGCAGCCCTCGCTCCTCACCCTCTGAAGCTATTTCTCTCTTCAGTCCCAGCAAGAGTGCCCTATGAGCCATGCACTGGCTCACCCATTGGACACTAGCAGCCAACCTCCGCTCTCCCCGTCTGCTCCACCCCGTCCCTTGCAAGCCTCTCCTCTCCTTAACAGGTGGCCTCTTGTTCTTCCTTCTCTTGCTAGAACACTCATGTCCCCAGGTAGAAACATGAGTTAAAAAGTGTGTCCTTTGAATGGAAAAATGACCAATGACCCTGAAAGATTTGGGGGGGGGGTGATTTTGTCTTTTGTATTTTTGGGGGAACTAAACAAAGTCACAATTAATAGACAAAACCCATGGTCCATGCCAACCATGCCAACTGCTGATGGGAATCAAGACAATTTGTGGAGATTCTGTGTAATGAAGAATGAATCCAAAACAATGATTAATCACAATATCCTACACACACACACACACAAATACACACACATATATGACTCAAACATACACACAAACACATACATACATATACAAAATACATTCAGATATACAAACATTCATTCATAAAAACACACATACACAAACACATGCATACACATACTCTCTCTAACTTTAAAAATAAGTTATCTGCTGGGCCTTCTTGGCCTCACTGAGAAATCAGTACTCATTTTTCTGCCCTTGAGGGTGAGCTCTGGCAGGTGGGCCCGTGAGAGTCACAGGCTCTCTGGGACAGCATCACACTCCTTTTGTTTTGATTCTACTAGTTATAACACCAATAGATGTTCTAGTCACAGTGCTGTTGGATATTTTTCAACTACTGACTGAGCACAAAATCATTCTACATCCTAGAG
>CABHPQ010174165.1:0-36991 GCA_902168405.1 Peromyscus aztecus | reverse complement strand
GGGCTGGGTATTGGGGTGAACGCTGGAAGATCAGAGAGACAGAACAAGCCAAGCTACCTCACCTTGCCAATTCCTCAGTTGACCCTGTTTCCTCAGACTGGATGCCTCTCAGCTGAACTGTGCTGCTCAAAAGCCTAAAAGCTTAACCAGCTAAAAGCCTCTAGTTTCTGGTCTTCAAGCCTTATATACCTTTCTGCTTTCTGCCCTCACTTTCTGGGATTAAAGGCGTGAGTCACCATGCCTGGCTGTTTCCAATGTGGCCTTGAACTCACAGAGTTCCAGACCAATTTCTGCCTCTGGAATGCTAGGATTAAAGGTGTGAGTGCCACCATTTTCTAGCCTCTGTATCTAGTGGCTGTTCTGTTCTCTGACCCCAGATAAGTTTATTAGGGTGCACAATATTTTGGGGAACACAATACCACGGGGGTGGGGGGTGGGGGGGAGGTGCACTTGCTTTGTGAACGGTCAGCCTCCCATGGCCAAACTGCATGCTCACTAGCCCCATGTTTCTCTTTCCAGTTATGATGGTTAATGGTGACCACAGGATAGGGATCTTTGCTAAGAGAGCCATCCAGACTGGTGAAGAGCTGTTTTTTGATTACAGGTTGGTAAAATACACTTTTAGTATCTACAGGCTTTCTTTTTTTCCTGTTCTGTGGGCTGGGGGTGAAGGCTGTTTGTAAGATCTTTGCAGATCTGCCATCATTGGAGGGGGCATTCTTCTAATTGGCCAGTCACTATTTGCTGTGGGCTCCAGTAGAGAGTTATATGTTTCCACAGTGTGCGTTCTTGTGTGTTAATTATACAACGCTTCTTTGAAAAAAATAACAAACCCCATGTAGAAAGCTACATTTAGCACCCTGCTGTTGATAACTGGCTGTGACCCCTAGGGCTTATGTCTGGAGTCACATCTGTATCCTCCAGCACCCTTTCTCATTGGTACAGTATGGGTATCTTTAGTGGTAGCACATTGTGTCTTCATTGTTTTCATTGTTAGCATCACCCTGTGGTCACTGTGGATTCTTTTTGGGGAAGCTAGTCACAACCACGGACTGTGTAGTGCTCCACTGTCAGGAGAGGAGGCAGGCTGGCAGTGTAGTCCACCTGGCTGTGGGGCAGACCTAACCAAACAGTTACTTAAGTATGATCCGCTAAAGATTTCTAGTTAAAGAATTCTTTTTTTTTTTTTTTTTTTTTAAGATTTATTTTTATTTTATGTTCATTGGTGTTTTGCCTACATGTATGTCTGTATCCTCTGGAACTAGAGTTACAGACAGTTGTGAGCTACCATATGGGTGCTGGGAATTGAACCTGGGTCCTTCTGAGGAGCAGCCAATGCGCTTAACCCCTGAGTTATCTCTCCAGCCCCTAGTTAGAGAATTCTTGTGGCCGAATATCCATCCCACTCAGAAACTTAAGTTGTGCAAATGGGGGCCTGTGTGTGCCTAGTTCTAGTACATTATGGTGTACAGCTGGAGAGAATCAGGTGACACCTGGGGATTGGAATAGGGTCCTCGTGGGGAGGTCACAAGTGGCTTTGTCTCATGCTTGTTCTACGTGGGCCAGGGTTAGAGGCAAAGCTGTCCAGCTTCCTTAGTGGTGGGACCCTCAAGTGCCTCTCTTGGCGCCTACTTTCTGAGTCAGCACAGCCAATGGGGGTTGCTCTTTGACACTAGCCATTCTTTCCAAATCATGACTTTGCTTTTACAGTATTAGACCCAGACGTCACAATGCCTCAGGGCAGAGTGCTGCAGAGGCACAGAGAGGGCTGGGGGGATGCTTCTAGCACAGGCACTTCTTCTCATCTAGTAGGTGATCAGTGACAGATGCATGCTTCCCCGTCATGCATGCAGCTCTGTAATGGGGTGGGGTGTGTGCTTTAATGACATAGCTCTCTACATCAGCGGCTTGGTTTTCCTAATATTAGACAGTAGACATTTCTTGTTTATGTTGTTTCAGATACAGCCAGGCTGATGCCCTGAAGTATGTGGGCATCGAAAGAGAAATGGAAATCCCTTGACATCTGCTACCTCTTCCCCTCCTCTCTGAAACAGCTGCCTTAGCTTCAGGAACCTTGAGTACTGTGGGCAATTTAGAAAAAGAAAATGCAGTTTGAAATTCTGAATTTGCAAAGTACTGTAACAGTAATTTATAGTAATGAGTTTAAAAATCAACTTTTTATTGCCTTCTCACCAGCTGCAAAGTGTTTTGTACCAGTGAATTTTTGCAATAATGCAGTATGGTACATTTTTCAACTTTGAATAAAGAATACTTGAACTTGTTGACTCACTTGTCATAGAGCGACATCAACTGATTCTAGAAAGACCTCGTTCAGAAAACACAAACTTAGCTTTGCATTTCCAGTTGTCTATGAATCTTTAATAACGAATAAACATACTGGCATAGTGGTTGCCTAGATACAGTGTTACCATTGCCTTTTCGTGCTGAGTGAACCTCACTGATGTGGGTTCTGGGCATTCAGCGAGGAAAGTAAAGTCAGCAGATGGGTGGAGCACATTCTAGCCAGCTTGTACCCCAGGGAAAGCTGATCAACCTCCAAATCTGCTGTCCATATGTAAAATGATTGTGGTTGGACTAGGTTATTTCTAAGAACCTATACATCTTAAATTCTATAGTTTAGACACAGTTATAGATGCTGGCAGGTAGCAAGTGTAATGATTTATCCCAGTACTTGGAGAGCTAAGGCAGGAAGGTTGTGAATTAGGGATACCCAAACCCAGCCTGGGCTGCCTGCCTGGTGAAATGGTCCCAGAAAAACAGAAAACACACATAAATAAGCTGACTATAGTTTAAATCTCCAAGGGCCTTAAAACAGCCCCCTCCAAATCCCCACTGAGCTGGGGACCTGCACGTCCTTGGCAGCTGGCCACAGAGCAGTATTGTAACTGCTCAGCACCCTCCAGGGCATGCTTACAGCTTCAGTGTGGAGATGGTCACAACAGCTCAAAATCAGTCCTCTAGGGTTTGTAATACCAAGTTAGATATGATTTGTAGTTATAAAGGCATTAAAAAAAACCTTCACTTTTACATTATATACTAGAACTCACTTTGTTAATTTCCAAAGAGAGTTTCCGATCATATCAACTCACAAGGCGTAGCAACTTGGATCTTTGATTGACGTAGATCAGGAGGGCTCTAGTGACCTGGCTGCTCTTCGTTCTCTCTTCGTTCTGGCTGTCTTTTTGTCTTATTGACCGTGTCTTTCGCCTTGCAAAAGCTTCTCAGTTTCGAGAGGTCCCATTTATTGATTGTTGTGCTCAGTGTCTGTGCTGTTGGTGTTTTATTTAGGAAGTGGTCTCCTGTGCCAATGTGTTCAAGAGTACCTCCTACTTTCTTTTCTATTAAGTTTAGTGTAGCTGGATTTATGTTGAGGTCTTTGATCCACTTGGACTTGAGTTTTGTGCATGGTGACAGATATGGATCTATTTGTAATCTTTTACATGTTGACATCCAGTTATGCTAGCACCATTTGTTGAAGATACTTTCTTTTTTCCATTGTATAGTTTTGGCTTCTTTGTCAAAAACCAGATGTTCATATGTGCATGGATTAATGTCAGGGTCTTCAATTCGATTCCATTGGTCTGTATGTCGGTTTTTATACCAGTACCAAGCTGTTTTTATTACTATAGCTCTACAGTAGAGTTTGAAGTCAGGGATGGTGATGCCTCCCAGGGTTGCTTTATCATATAGGATTCTTTTAGCTATCCTCAGTCTTTTGTTTTTCCATATGAAGTTGAGTATTTTTTTTTCCAAGTCTGTGAAGAATTGTGTTGGGATTTTGATAGGGATTGCACTGAATCTGTAGATTGCTTTTGGTAGGATTGCCATTTTTACTATGTTAATCCTACCTATCCATGAGCATGGGAGATCCTTCCATTTTCTGATATCTTCTTCTCCAATTTCTTTCTTTAGAGATTTAAAGTTCTTATCAAAAAGGTCCTTCACTTGTTTAGTTAGTGTTATCCCAAGGTATTTTATATTATTTGTGGCTATTGTAAAGGGTGATGTTTCTCTGACTTCTTTCTCAGCCCTTTTATCATTTATGTATAGGAGGGCTACTGATTTTTTTGAGTTGATCTTGTATCCTGCCACTTTACTGAAGCAGTTTATCAGCTGTAGGAGTTCCCTGGTAGAGTTTTTGGGGTCACTTATGTATACTATCATATCATCTGCAAATAGTGAAAGTTTGACTTCTTCTTTCCCAGTTTGTATCCCTTTGATCTCCTTTTGTTGTCTTATTGCTGTAGCTAAGACTTCTAGTACTATATTGAATAAATATGGGGAGAGTGGACAGCCTTGTCTTGTTCCTGATTTTAGTGGAATCGCTTTGAGTTTCTCTCCGTTTAATTTAATGTTTGCTGTTGGCTTGCTGTAAATTGCCTTTATTATGTTTAGGAACGTTCCTTGTATTCCTGATCTTTCTAAGACCTTTATCATAAAGGGGTGTTGGATTTTGTCAAAGGCTTTTTCAGCATCTAATGAGATGATCATGTGGTTTTTTTCTTTCAGTTTGTTTATATGGTGTATTACATTGACAGATTTTTGTATGTTGAACCATCCTTGCATTCCTACTTGGTCGTGATGGATAATTTCTTTGATGTATTCTTGGATTCGGTTTGCCAATATTTTGTTGAGTATTTTTGCATCAATGTTCATGAGGGAGATTGGTCTGTAGTTCTCTTTCTTTGTTGCATCTTTGTGTGGCTTGGGTATCAGGGTAATTGTAGCCTCATAAAAAGAGTTTGGTAGTGTTCCTTCTGTTTCTATTGTGTGGAACAATTTGAAGAGTATTGGTATTAGTTCTTCTTTGAAAGTCTGGTAGAATTCTGCACTGAAACCATCTGGTCCTGGGCTTTTTTTGGTTGGGAGACTTTTGATGACTGTTTCTATTTCTTTAGGGGTTATTGGTCTATTTAAATGGTTTATCTGGTCTTGATTTAACTTTGGTATGTGGTATTTATTCAGAAAATTGTCCATTTCTTCCTGGTTTTCCATTTTTGTGGAGTACAGGTTTTTGAAGTATGATCTGATGATTCTCTGGATTTCCTCGCTGTCTGTTGTTATGTCTCCCTTTTCATTTCTGATTTTGTTAATTTGGGTGCTCTCTCTTTGCTTTTTGGTTAGTTTGGCTAGGGGTTTGTCTATCTTGTTGATTTTTTTCAAAGAACCAACTCTTCGTTTCATTGATTTTTTTTGTATTGTTCTCTTGTTTTCTATTTCATTGATTTCAGCCCTCAATTTGATTATTTCCTGGCATCTATTTCTCCTGGGTGAGTTTGTTTCTTTTTGTTCTAGTGCTTTCAGTTGTGCTGTTAATTCATTGATATGGGATTGCTCCATCTTCTTTATGCGTGCATTTAGAGCTATGAATTTTCCTCTTAGCACTGCTTTCATAGTGTCCCATAAGTTTGGGTATGTTGTACTTTCATTTTCATTGAATTCTAGGAAATCTTTAATTTCTTTATTTATTTATTCCTTGACCCATTGTTGTTTCAGGTGGGCATTATTCAGTTTCCATGAATTTGTAGGCTTTCTATAATTTTTGTTGTTGTTGAACTCTAACTTTAAGGCTTGGTGGTCTGATAAGATACAGGAGGTTATTCTAATTTTTTTGTATCTGTTGAGATTTGTTTTGTGGCCAAGCATGTGGTCAATTTTTGAGAAGGTTCCATGGGATGCTGAGAAGAAGGTATATTCTTTTGTGTTAGGGTGGAATGTTCTGTAGATATCTATTAAGTCCATTTGAGTCATAACTTCTGTTAGGTCTTTTATTTCTTTGTTAAGTTTCAGTCTGGTAGATCTGTCTTTTGGTGAGAGTGGTGTGTTGAAATCTCCCACTACTAATGTGTGGGGTTTGATGTGCGTTTTAAGCTTTAGTAATGTTTCTTTTATGAATGTGGGTGCTTTTGTATTTGGGGCATAAATGTTCAGAATTGAGACTTCATCTTGGTGGATTTTTCCTGTGATAAATATGTAATGTCCATCCTGATCTCTTTTGATTGATTTTAGTTTGAAGTCTATTTTATTAGATATTAGGATAGCTACACCAGCTTGTTTCTTAGGTCCATTTGCTTGGAAAGCCTTTTCCCAGCCCTTTACTCTGAGGTAGTGTCTGTCTTTGAAGTTAAGGTGTGTTTCTTGTATGCAGCAGATGGATGGATCCTGTTTTCTTATCCATTCTGTTAGTCTGTGTCTTTTTATAGGTGAGTTGAGACCATTGATATTGATGGATATTAATGACCAGTGATTGTTATTTCCTGTTATTTTTTGTGGTTGTGTTATGTTGTCCATCTTTGGTGTTTGTTGGTGTGGGTTTATCTATTGCCTGAGTTTTCATGGGTGTGTTTAGCTTCTTTGGGTTGGATTTTTCCTTCTAGTGCTTTCTGTAGGGCTGGGTTTGTGGATAGGTATTGATTAAATCTGGTTTTATCATGGAATATTTTGTTTACTCCACCTATGATGATTGAGAGTTTTGCTGGGTATAATAGTCTGGGTTGGCATCCGTGGTCTCTTAGTGTATGCATGACATTTGTCCAGGACCTTCTAGCTTTCATAGTCTCTATTGAGAAGTCTGGTGTTATTCTGATGGGTTTGCCTTTATATGTTACTTGGTCTTTCTCCTTTGCAGCTCTTAATATTTTTTCTTTGATCTGTATGTTTAATGTTTTGATTATTATGTGGCGAGAGGAATTTCTTTTTGGATCCAGCCTATTTGGCGTTCTGTAAGCTTCTTGTATCTTCATAGGTATTTCTTTCTTTAGGTTAGGAAAGTTTTCTTCTATGATTTTGTTGAATATATTTTCTGTGCCTTTGAGTTGGTATTCTTCTCCTTCTTCTATCCCTATTCTTAGGTTTGGTCTTTTCATGGTGTCCCAGATTTTTTGGACGTTTTGTGTTACGACTTTTTTATCTTTAGTGTTTTCTTTGACTGACGAATCTATTTTCTCTATTGTGTCTTCAGTGTCAGAGATTCTCTGTTCCATCTCTTGTATTCGGTTGGTTATGCTTGTTTCTGTAGTTCCTGTTCGTTTAGTCAGGATTTCTATTTCCAGCATTCCCTCAGCTTGTGTTTTCTTTGTTGTCTCAATTTCTGTTTTCAGATCTTGGAATGTTTTTTTCATCCGTTTAATTATTTTTTCTTGGCTTTCTTTGATTTCTTCCAATTTTTTGTTTGTTTTTTCTTCCATTTCTTTAAGGGAATTTTTTATTTCCTCTTTAAGGAAGTTTTTCATTTCCTCTTTAAGGGAGTTTTTCATTTCCTCTTTAAGAGAATTTTTTATTTCCTCTTTAATGGAGATTTTCATTTCATCTTTAAGCGAATTTTTTATTTCCTCTTTAAGGGTCTTTTTTATTTCTTCTTTAAGGGCCTCTATCATTTTCTTAAAATTCTTTTTAGGATTGATTTCTTCTGTTTCCTCTGTCTTGGTATGTTCAGGACTTGCAATTGTAGAGTCGGTAGGTTCTGGTGTTGTCATATAAGTCTTTGTGTTGTTGCCTGTGTTTTTCCGCTGGCGTCTACTCATCTCTTTCTGTGCTCAGTGCAGATGGTGTAAGACCCTAACCCTTCAGGCTTACACCTCCAAGCCTCAGAAATGAGAAACTTCAAGTACCAGGAAATGAGAAACTAAATATCTGGTTCCCAGAGCTAGATGACCACCCCTATTCTCAGTCGGTGAGGTGTGTACTTAGATTCTGGTGATCTGGTTCGGTGGTTGGGTGGTGCCTTCTTCTGTGTTCTGAGGTCACGTTTTGCTCATTCGTCGAGTCCTCAGCTGATCTTGTTTCCTCAGATTTCAGTCTGTAGGATTCTGAGTTCTCTCCCGGATGGATTTCAGCTGAGCGGGGTAGTCTCACCAGCACCTCCAAGTTGTTGGGTTTTGCAGGATCAGCAGCTGGGCCCTGGGTTGACCTCAGACAGAGTGTTCAGATCCGCTCTGGTTCTGTCTCAAGGAGATGGCTCCTTCTCCGGGTGTTGGGATTAAAGGCGTCCCTGTTCCAAGCTCTTGATTAAGATCTTGTTTTCACTAACTCTTTGGCGAGTAGTAGCTCAGTTTCTGGTCTTTATTACAACTGCGCTTCAGCCGTGGCGTGCCGCCGCGCTCCGCCTGCTGAGAATACTTTCTTTTACGCAATTTCTTAAGATAACCCAATAGCCTTCCTTGGTCAAACAGGCAAGTGGAGCACATCTGCTCAGTATAATGTGGGACTTCTCAGGACACCCCACAGAGTTCGCGGCATCAATGGTATCTGCTGACATAGCTCATCTGGCCATGGTTCTCATCTCCAGATATCAACAGCTGGAAGGAAGCGTTCAGATCGAAGTTACTGATGTGTCAGACACAGGTCATATTGGTAGAGCAGTGATTTGGAGAACTTGTGTTATAGTCCAGGTTGGCTTGAAACTTGCTATGTAGCTGAGAATAACTGAACTCCTGAGCCTACCACTACTACCTCTCAAGTGCCGGGACCACTTAGAGGCGCTCTTTTGGTTTTAAAAATCATGGTTACTTTTTAAAAAAAATCTTGATTTAGTGTGTGACTGTACCTGTGTGCCACTGTGCATGCATGTTTACAAGAGTCAGTTTTCTCCTTCCACATTGTGGGTCCCTGAGCTCAAACAGGTCACCAGGCCTGGCAGTGAGTGCCTTTACCCGCTGACAACTCTCACTGGCTCCATTTGATAAGCTTCAATTCCAGATAGAGCCAGTCAGCTTGAAGGGCATGTATGGGGGGTATGCACAAAGCCTGACGCATGGGTAAACCAGTCTGCAACACCTCATCCATCCAGACTGATGACCAGGGAGAGTACCACGTCATTGCTTGCCAAATTCAAGAGACTTCGTAGTTTGTTAGAAAGTGGCGACTTGCCTAGCAGCGCTCCTTGTTTTTCAATACTGAGAACCACCTATCTCTAACCTTTACATGTCCACTAGAAGGTCTGACTTCCATTTCCGCCCAGGTACTTGACCACTGCTGTGAAGACAAGGAAATTATGTGATTACAGTTGTTGACAGGTCATCAAGACAGTCTGGATGTGAACATTTTAAAAGAACTTAAGCATTCTGTTACTTAATTCTGACTGGAATTTGCCCTTTGTTATGATTCCAGTGAGGGCCATATATGTATATAGGTCTATGTGGGTAGTGTTGTTAGAAACAATTCCATGCTCCCCTGGTTAGACAGGTGTTATTTGGTCTGGAAAGCTGCATGAACTGAACCACTAAAGTCTCGGCTACCCTGACTGTGTCGGCCTATTTGATTTTTTTTTTTTTTTTTAAACCCCAAATCTATGTTTCTAAAAGAAAAGTAAGCACTGATGTTCAGTAAAGAAGAACACTGTAAGATGCTTGATGGTTACATTTCAGGAGCCCGCTCGTTCAGTAGCCTGTTCTCATCCTTTTCTGGAGCAGGTCTTCAAGTTCCCTCAAAGGCAGTGACCTGCTATGCTGTGACCCTTTGCCTGGTGGTCTTAGGTAAGAGTAAGCCATTTCCCCGCCCTGTCAGCTGGTTTAGTTAAAAGCCCAGCTCTTTAGACCACCAGGTTCATGTTTTTGGTAGGGGAGAAGGGTGTGGAGGGTCCAGACCTTGGCTTTTTATTCAGCCAGCCTAAATAGTAGTTTTGCATCCTGGCCACCCTTACCCTCACTCTGACTCCCCATCCCATAAAAATCTCTTCATTCACGTCTAGCCCTCCAGTTTTTTGATCCACCACAATTAACCTGGGCCATCTGTGTGACTGCGTTTGGAGCCGCGGTCTTTCTGAGCTCAGTAGTAGGTCACACAACTGAAGAGTGATTCCCATTCCCGAGAATCTACTCGTAGCCACAGTTCACACGCGAAGGGCGACCCTGATGACCCTTCTGTCTCTGGCCCCCACAGCACTGGGATTACAAGTGAGACCACAACTGCCTTGTGTGCATAGGTGCTGGGATCCCATGGCCGACACAGGAGACTGAAGGAGGCAGATCTCTGAGCTCCAGGCCAGCCAGGGCTACACACACAGTGAGACCCTGGAGAGGGAGAGAGAACAGCAGGATTCTAAGAATGGATAGCTGCGGGGAGCGAAGCCTGTGAGCTGGAGGGAGTTTAGGGTAGGGGAGGAAGTGAGAAGGACTAGGATGCTAGTGTGGACTCTGAAATGTGTAACGGGTCTTTGTGATACTGAGGGAGCCTGGAGGCCACCATGAGCTCTGTCCCTTCCACCGGATGGGAAATGACTCAGGTTGGAAGAGGGGAACTGGTTTCACAAGTTCCTGAGGAATGCTGTCTTTTTATCTAATTGCCAGAAACCCTCCTATAGTTCGGCGAGCTCATTTCTGGATATTTGGACTGCCTTCTGGAGTTTGGGACCTAACAGATTATTTTCTAGACAGGGTCTCATATATATCCTTGGCTGACCTAAAACTTGCTATGTAGACCAGACTGGCCTTGGATTTAGAGATCTGCCTGCCAACTCCCTATAGCCTCAAAAGAAAGAGTATGTTATCTGTTCCTTTTCCCTTACTGTGATAAAAACACCACAACCAAAAGTTGACGTAGGCCAGGCGGTGGTGACGCACGCCTTTAATCCCAGCACTCGGGAGGCAGAGGCAGGTGGATCTCTGAGTTTGAGGCCAGCCTGGGCTACCAAGTGAGTTCCAGGAAAGGCGCAAAGCTACACAGAGAAACCCTGTCTCGGAAAACAAAAAAAACAAACAAACAAAAAAAAAAAAGTTGACTTAGAACAAAGAGCTTATTTGGGCTTATGGTTGTAGAAGAGTCCACCAGGGTGGGCAGAATGGCAGCAGAGCAGGAAGTCAAATGAACACATTATAGTCACCACTGTTCACTTACCAGCAATCTAATGTGAGGTTAAGCCCCGCCCTAGCCCAGCCTACAGCCCAGTTCCAGGTACTTAAACGCACATTTCCTCCTGGTATAACCAAAGAGATCCCAGCCAAACTGCCTTGACTTCACAGGGTTTCTCTGTGTAGCCCTGGCTGTCCTGGAACTCACTCTGTAGACCAGGCTGGCCTCAAACTCAGAGATCCACCTACCTGCCTCTGCCTCTTGAGTAAAGGCGTGCGCCACTACAAATGGGCTCAAGACAAATTCTTAAAATGGACCCATGGTGTTTAGTGTGTTTGTCTCAAGACATAAAAATGAACTGTTAGAAGGATAAACAAGCTGTGAGCATCATTGTTGGTTAAATCAGCGCTGCTTGTGGCTGGCCACTGCCTGCAGCGGCCATGCCAACAGAGGAGAGTGCTGGAGAGTCACGAGCCATAGTTACCCTTTTAGAGCTTTACTGGGAGGGAGGGAAGGAGGGAGGGAGGGACGGAGGGAGACAGACAGACAGGGAAGGAAGGAGCGAAAGGAAAGAGAGGGACGCGCACAGAGGGCCCACCCATCACAGGCTCATGATGTAATTAAGGACAGAATCCTTATATCCATTCAGTTTGAAAATTAGGGGAGTTTTCAAATCATGTCTGTGGAGCTCTGGGGCCCTTTAGGGTATAGGAAGGTAGGGAGGTGGCTGGTTCGCTTGCTTTTTTTTGTTAGTGGGTATTTTTTTTTGTGTGTGTGTGTGTGTGTGTATGTTCTGGTTTTTCGAGACAAGGTTTCTTTGTGTAGCTTTGTACCTTTCCTGGACTCACTCTGTAGACCAGCCTGGCCTCGAACTCACAGAGATCCTCCTGCCTCTGCCACCCTTGAGTGCTGGGATTAAAGGCGTGAACCACCACCGCCCGGCTGGTTCGCTTGCTTTTACCTGGTTTAGATACTGAGAGTCTTAGGAAGACTGTTTATAAGTAGACACACTAAAAGGCATGGAGTGATGGGGTGTGGCAGAGCTTGCCTGTAGTCCCCAGCACTAGGGAGGCAGAGGCAGGATCATGAGTGTGAGGCCAGCCTGGGCTACCCAATGAGACACTATCTCCAAGTGAAGGGCTAACGATGCAGCTCAGTGGTACAGAACCTGCCTAACATAGCAAGACTGGGATTGATAACTACAGCTGTGCCTTCCACCCCAGAAATGAACCGGGGAACTACTATTCTGAGCTACTTGCTTAGAATTTAGCATAGGAATGGGTCAAGGGTGGCTAAGCATTACTGCCTGAGAACCCTGAAGGCATCCTTAGCATGAGAATGAAACCCAGAGGTGACAGTGACAATGCATGACTCAGAAGGTCCTATCCTCTGCATTCCTCTAGCCCTTCAGCCAGGACATGGAGATGGGACCAAGGTCAATGCAGTGCCTTGTGGCGGAGTCCCTGGAGGTCTGAGGATGCTGCTGAGCTGGACTGGATCTGAGGAGGATGAGAGCCTTGAACCCTGGCCTGGGCCCTCCTGGGGACACCCTGGGGTGAATATGGCAGCCTCCTTGGGAGAGGAGGGACTTCACTTGGAGGGACAAGTGGGAAGGGCTGAGCACCCCTCCTGCTGACCTAGGGAGTTACCAATACTTCAGATGCTTCACTCTTGACAGATTAGAACTGTAACCAGTGAGTACGTGCCACCTCCAGTCGCTAATCAACCTCAGTGCTGTGGAGGCCACAGGTCCATGCTGGTTCCACTTCTGTACTCCAGTTCTCCTCTTACTAGTGGTGACACAGCCCAGTTTCTGCACCTGTCTTAGTATTTAGTCCCTGCATGTCGGCAGCAGCAACCTGGAGTCACAACAGGGAGGAAGTCTCAGAAACAATGGTCAGTGCCCAAAATAATAGTGGCCTTAAAAATTAAGATCTTAATCTTCAATCCAAAGAATGCAGCTCTTTTGGATTCCAGGAAGACACTGGGAATATACACTTGCACAATCATTAAATCTTTTATTTACATATAGAAATTGGTAAAACTTAAAACAAAACCAAATGCAACTTGTACAGAAATCCTTTAATTTTCTTTATTTTCACACATTAAAAAAATGAAACACACTATACAAATGGTTTTCATAGCAGATTACGCATGGGTCCATTCAGACTCGCTCTCAAGTGCTGCCTCAGAAGACAGCTGTTAACCAGGGGGCCAATGTATTGATTTAAGTGCAGTAGCATGCAGCCTCAGCATGGAAGGTTCGGTTCCCCTCTGTCCATAAGTTAGGGTAAATGGCATTGGCGTCTGTTTACTGACTGAAATGTGTCAGTCCTGAGCAGTCCGGCTGTAGCCTGAGACCAGCTGGTGGGAACTGTGGTCTCAGCTTTAAAAAGGGAGGTCCAAATGGCGGCAGGCTGGCTGCTATGAACGTGAGCTGCTTCCATTCTATTCAGTGGACTATGCTGTGGGTCACAGACCCTTTTAGAAGGGTTAGGCCAAGTAACTGTAGGTATCCTTCTCACCATCAACTCGTTCCAAATATTCTTTCTCGATGAGAATATCAATGCATTTCTGGACATTATTGTAGGAGAAAGAGGGAGTGAAAGGTTAAAAGAAATACAAATAACCATCAGGCCAGAGGTCTGTCACCTTCACGAGGTTACACTCCACTGGGAGCTCAGCAAGGAGCAAATCCACCTGTCTGCTTAGCTGGGACTTCCGTTTTCCTGAATGTAGTCCTTCAGGAAGGCCTGCTAAGGAGGGCTGAGTACCCTGCCTCCCGAGTCTGCCCTAGACATGAAGGCGCAATCTGCTTTTCTAATAAAACCTGGCTGCCTAGGGCAAGGCTCTGTGCCATCAAATGTCCGAAGCATAGGATGGGTGGGGAAACAGGACCCGAGAACATGCTAGTACTATGTTAATAGGTATTTTGGGCCTCCTGACTGCTGAGGACTCACCACCCACTTCCACCCTTTGAGGCTCTCTAATGGTGGAGGCTTACCCAAGTAGTTTCAGAAAAGGAAAGACCTGCTGAGAATCGCCAGCAGAAACTAGGCAAATGAGATCATTGGTACCCTAGATGCAGGGTAGTATGTTCATACAACACAATCCCTGCACAGCAACATGAATGAACAGTGTAACCCAGGATGGTCCCCTCATACTGCCAGGCAGGTTCTCACCAGCACATCAGAGCACCCACTGCCCACTACTTCCTAGCAAGCCAAACCAGCCAAGGCTACATTATGGTTCACAAGCTGGGACAGCTAACTGCCACAGCAATGTAGGCACAGGGGAGGACATGGGACGACTTATTCCTTCTCAGGGTGTCCACTATAAACGTTTATGACACTCCTCTCTATATAATTATTTCAAGAAGGAAAATAGGCTGACTTTCCTTTGCTGACGTTTCTTGTTGAGTAAACCAGTTCCCGCTTTCATCAAACAGTGATTAACCCTTTTGCTGAGTCTTTCCTAGCATGAAAGGATAGGTACTGCTCTAATTCCTGTACCTTGATCACTGGGACCCGAGGTTTGAACCTGGAAGACAGCTGAGTGAGGACTTCACCAAGTAACTGCTGGTGTTTCAGGACCTTCCTCATTTTCATGATTCTCACGATGGCCGCCTATGCAATCAAGAGGGAAAAACATGTGCTTAGAGCTTTAAGAGCTGAGCAGGAATGTTAAAGGCAGCCTGTACACAGGCCACTTAAGCTCTACTTCCATGCACAGGGTAACAAGCATCCTACAGATCAGAGAGTGCAAGCAATCAGCTCTCCATGTGTCAACCCTAACAGAACAAACTTACAATGTTTCACCCAAGGGGCTAGAGCATGGCTCAATGGTTAAGAGCACTGGCTGCTCTTTCAGAAAACCTGGGTTTGGTTCCCAGCACCCCATGAGGAGCTCACAATACTCTAACTCCAGTTCTGGAGATCCCACCTTCTTCCGGCCTCTGGGGACACTGTCATGCACATGCCCTTATATACATATAGACAAAACATGCATTTAGAATAAACCTAAGTCTTTAAAACATGTTTGGCCAACTATAAAGCACTAAAGAATAAAGAAAAGCTCGCTCCCTGAGGCCACAGACACTCCCCACCCTTGCCCTCAACTCCACTTGTTTCTCTCAATCTGCTGGTATTTATCTGTTTAGGCAAGAAGATAAGACTATTTTCTCTGGGTAGACAGAACACTTCATAATCAGACACCAAGGTCCTGGTTTCAGGCGTTGTCATCTTGGCCATCTCTGAGCCCTGTGTCGTTCCGGCAGCACTTGCCAGTCAACACAGACGAGAGCAACACTTTCTCTAAGTGTACAGAGCAGACGCGGTTCAGTCACCTGAATCAGTAGTTTGCGGTCTTCCTCTATATTTTTGTGTGTGGTTTCTTGTTCCTGCTTCTGTTCAGTTTTCATTGGTACGTTGATATTAACCCTTAATTTCTTACTGTCAAGACAATAGAGGAAACAGGTCACTGAAAAGTCTACTTCCTCTCTTTCAACACTGGAGGTTTTGCTTCCCTGGCCCGGGGTAGAAGGTGGTTTACACCCATCTCTTCTGCATCATTTCGACCAGACACCTGGGAATTGCCCCTCCACCAATGCTATGTAATTACCACAGGGCTGTGACTGAAGTGACATTTGATTCCTCACTTTTGTCAAGTGTAATAACACCAAAATAATCTGACATAATGGTCTAAACATTCTATGAGAGTCACTCAAGAAGACTTATTTTCAAAATAAAGAGAAAACCAAAACAGCATCCCACAAAGCAACATGGAGGACCAGCAGGCGGGCAGTCACCAAGCCCCTGGAGTCCAGTTTCCCCTGGCTTGGGGATAAGACCAACAGCTGTGTATTCCATTTTTCTTACTTTTTATAACCAAGATATAACTTTATTAGGGTGTCTGGCTTCAATTCCACCTCATCAACATTTGCATTTTCATCTTCCAAGACCTACAAGAAAATAGCTGTTACTAGGCACATCCTAGGGAAAGGCTTTCTTCCAGTTTAACACAAAGTACAGACATACATACCAGCAACTTTGACTTCAGTAAAATCTGTAGGACTTGTGCTAAAATGTCCTGCAATTAGAGAGAAAAATGGTGAGCAAGAAGGAAGACACTTCTTTCCAGTGGCTGTCCCAGAGGTCAGTCAGTCCACCCCAAAGCAGAAGGCACCCAGAGAAAGTGACATGGCTTGTCCTCAGAGCTTCTTTATGGCCTAGAGCACCCAATAATCAAAGGCAATAACACAGTTTCCCACAAACACCTGACACAATGTGCCTGCTTCTTCAATGAAACCTACACAAAATTACTCACTTCTTCAAAATCTGAAGGTTCACAAGAAATTTCTGTGGTGCTGGGGATCAAACCCAAGGCTTTGTGTAAGCCAGGCAAGTGTTCTACTACCCCAGAACATGCAAATGAAGAACCAAAGCTATACTGCATTCATGAGCATGCTGGGGCTCAGTGGCTTTAGTGAACTCAATGTGTCTGTGACATCTCATCTGTAGGCAGCAGCTGCTCTGGTGATTCCAGCACCATCAGCCTCACGGGCACTTACTACCTCACCTGGACTCTTACCCAACACTA
This sequence comes from Peromyscus aztecus, assembly GCA_902168405.1. Taxonomy (NCBI): domain Eukaryota; kingdom Metazoa; phylum Chordata; class Mammalia; order Rodentia; family Cricetidae; genus Peromyscus; species Peromyscus aztecus. Next base: position 20,584 of record CABHPQ010174165.1, on the reverse strand, counting down.
GGCATAAGTTCTGCCCTATTCATGATGGCACCCATGCTGGTCTGAGGCTACGCAAGTAGCTTTGTCAGAGAAGTGGCAGCTCTGAGTTGGGGCCTGAAGGAGGACGGCTCAAGTCCCATAAGGGACATCTAATGTTACAGAAGAGTAGAAAGACTGGTGTGGCCTTGAGGAGAAGACCATGTAGAGACGGAGAGCTTGACTTGTCAGCCCTTCCAAGCAGCAACAAAAATAAAAGTAGGCTTCCTCGAGATAAAGTGTGTGCACAGCAGTGTAGATCCTGTAGCCGTCAGTAAGTACATGTGCCAGTTAATGAAATGAGGGCTGGGGCGACAGCCTAGCATGCACAGGCCCTGGGTTCAGTCCCCGGCACTGCATAAATAAAAACAGGTATGGTGGAGTATGCCAGTAATCTGGTCCTCGTTCAAGGCCACTCTCTACTTACTTAGTGAGTTTGAGGTCATCCTGGACTATAGGAGACCCTGTCTCAAAAAACCAAACCAAAACAAACTAAAACTAAAGTGATGGGAGGAAATGTTTTTAGATCATGTATCTGGCTCCCCAGCACTCATGTGGGAAGCTTGCCTTGTCTGGGGTGCTGCAGGGACAGCTGAGTCCCTGTAGCCTAGCTGAATGAATAATGTACACATTATGTAAACAATTCTTACAACCTGACAATGAAGACAACCAGATTAAAAAGCAGGTAAAAGCTATGAACAGATAATTCTCCCAAGAAACACAAATAAGCACCTGAAAACATTCTCTACTCCACTACTGGTTAGGAAAATGCAAAATAAAACCATACTGAGATACTGCATGCTTATGAGGATTACTATAAAAGAAAAAAGGAAAATTAACTTTGATAAGGATGAGGAGAGCCCAAAAGCTCCCTGTACAGGAAGAATAACATGCAAAACAAAAGCCATGGAATAGCTTGGCTATGTCCCTCCAAAGCTGATACAAAGGGAGCATGTGACTTGAGCAATTTCACATCTGTGCACAGCCCTAAGAGAATAGAAAACATACACTAACACTAATATTATGGGTATTCATAATAACTAAAATATCTACCAATGGATGAACGGGCAAGGCAAAAATGGTCCCATCCATACACTGGAATTTTATTCAACTGAAAAAGGAAAAAGCAGGCAAGATTGCTCACAGTGTAAAAGCACGTATGCAAACCTGACTACCTGGATTTGATCCCTAGATCCCGTGATAGAAAGATAAAAACCAACTCCTAAAAGTTGTAACTTTGATCTTCACCGGCAAGCAATGGCATGCATGTATGCCCCCTCCCAAATAATAAAAAAATTAAAATAAAAATGAATAAGTAGAGCTGAATAGATGGCTCAGTGCCACACAGACATCAGCACCCATGTTTGGCTCCCCAGCACCCATGTGAAAAAGCTTAGCCTTGTCTGTAGTGCTGTGGGCATAAGTGAATCCATGAAGCTTACTGGCCATGTAACCTAGCTGAATGAATAAGCTCCAGAGTCAATGACAGGTGCTGCCTCAAAAAGATAGGATGGGAAGTGCTCAACCACCGACACCTGGCTTCTAGTCTCCAACACACATGCAGACAAGTGCATGTGTACCCACACCAATGTGCACACATGCAGACAAGTGCATGTGCACACACACAAATGTGCACACATGCAGACCAGTGCATGTGCACACACACATGTGCACACATGCAGACAAGTGCATGTGCACACACACAAATGTGCACACATGCAAATGGATAAAGTACTGACACTTGCAAAACCTTGCAGACAGAATATACTAAGTGAAATAAGGCAAGTACAGAAAGACACATACAAGTTCATTCCACTTCTATGCCATTTCCAGAGGAGAGTCCACGGAGGTTAATGGGTGTCAGGGACACAGGGCAAAGTGGGAAGGTAGAGTTGTCACTGCTAATGGTTATGGTTCTACTCTCAAGAGATGGAAATGTTCTGGAACTGGATGTAGTGGAGGCTATATACAATTGTTTACTGACTAAACAAACAAATGGTCAGCTTTATGTTACATGGAATTTCATGCTATTTGAACTGCAGGAGAATACAACTAATAGGAAGAATAGTAGAAAAATAAGTCAAAATTTAATCTCAGAAAAATCTAGTTGGAAAAAAGGATAAGAGATGGTAAAATGAGAGAGAGCCAGGTGTGGTGGACACCTGTCCTGTAGCACCTGAGATGCTGGGGAGGAGGGTGATGAATTTCAGGTTCTCCTTGGCTACAGATGAGACCTTGTCTTAAAGAAGAACTGGTTACATTAATGAAAGGGATACACATACACACACACACACACACACACACACACAGAGGCAGACAGACAGAGTGACTGACTGATTGGGTTTAAAAATAGAGCATTTCGTAATGTCCTTACAATGCCCGCATAAAAGCTGGTAGGGATTCAGCTGAACGGGCTACCACCGTCACAAGTTGCTAGCCACCACGTCTGCCTGAGCACCCATCTGTTTTCTCCAAAAAATTTCCTCCCAAACTATAACTAGTCGAAAAGTCATTACAGTGGCACATGGAGTTTTTTACAAGCCAGATCTTAGTGCCACCAGCACCAAGAATGTGCTGGACATCCCTCACACTAGCGTGAAATAAGTTAGGTTAACTTTGGAGTCCCATGAACACTGCCAGTTACATAACCTTCCCTGGCACAAACCATGAGTAGTCACTGGTCTCGCTGCCACCCAAGGTCTGTCCAGAGGTCCCAATGAAGAGCCCTCTGTGGATCTGGCCTGGTCTCTGGTGCCCTGTGGTCAGACGAAGTTTACTGTTTGGGGAGTTTTGTTTTCTTTTCTCATGCAGCAAACATCTGTTCAGTCAGACACTTCTCTTCCCCTCTCTCTACAACAGCCTATGACTAAAGCAATGGCGACTTGAGTAGAGCGAGGAGGAAGGACAGGAGTACCATCTTAATCTGCGTGCTGTCCGTCAGCTGCTGCACAGTGTAGGCGTCTTCCGTGTTGTACTGAAGCAGGATCGCCATCTGGAATGTGGAGGCCTTCGAGGCCCCCAGAGAAAAGAGAAATAAATGTGAAACATGGAGAAAGGCCTTCCCAGTACAACCGACTTTCACAAAATAGTCTTCAAACAGATGCAAAACAGAAAAGGGAATAGAAAACATCACAAGGCCAGGGTAATGTCCAGTTTTCTTAACGTCACCTTCCAAACACTGAAAGGACTTTCAGTTTTCTCCTGAAAAGTGTCCTCTATCAAAGATAACTATATAAGCATCTCCACTCTTATTTAAATACATACCAGGTGTAAGACATGAATCATGAATTATATTTTTATGCATAGAACAAAAAAGATTTTTTGGTACAAACCATGTATATATTATGTATGTGTGTTCAAGTTGATGGAGACCTCCAGATCAAGTATAATGGTTACCTGGTGTTAAGTACCTCATCAGTGTAGGGGTTGAAAAGTTAAACTAGTGAGTAGTTTGAGTCAGCCATTCTAATGTTTAACACTAAAAGGAATTTATATATTGTTACCAGCTTCCAACTGAGATCATCTCATGGTATAAAACAAGCATTACTGGGAAACACACCAAGTACAGAAGTTAAAGTACAAGGAACTCAGACTGAAAGAAAAGGTCTCAACAGAAAATTTGGCTCCTGCAACAGAGCAGCTATGGTACAGTGTCAGTTAAGCGGCCCCGGCCTGCTCATCTACAAGTGCAGTCAGTCCCACAGCTCTCGTTATTCCGCACTCCACACTAAGGTGTCTTACCAGTGTGAGGCTGCAGAGAGCTGGGACTAGAAGTTGACAGGTGAAATGTCAGCTTTGAAATCTGTCACCCAAGTGTGTCAGGCAAGGGGCATGCCAAACACCCACCAAATGCCACTTCTGTGGCATAAGCACAGACACTCTTAACTCAGAACGGAGAAGAAAATCAAGGCTCAGAGTAAGGAGGTAACTTGCCCCCCGGCAAAAGAATGTGATGAGTTCAGCTCACCTGAACATGACAAACATACTTTACCCCTACACTGTGCTGTCAGAGGATGAACTCCATTCCTCTGACATAACTCTGCATGAGCTAACTACCTGGATTTCTGTAATTTGTCTTATCATCATTTAGTCAATTGCATTTACATAATGAAGTAACCCCACCCCCCAAATTTAAAAAGATGATTTTACCTGCAAAGTATATCTGTTTTTGAAGCAATTAGTGACTAGTTCCCCTTTGGACAGTTGATACAACCACGTCAGTTTCCTGCCACTGTGACGGCTGGCGTAGAAAGCTGTGAACCGCTGATAACTGCGCTCCAACTGGACAAAACAACAGTGCTATGTGGCATCCATGGCTCTACATTCTACAGTCAGCATTTCTAAAGACGGCTCCCTGCCCCAAGTGCTGAGAACAAAACCAGTGCTTACAGAGACTCGAACTACAGATGTCAGGGGCAACTGTCTGGTGAGCACTGGAAGGCACTGGACACCAGAACCAAAGTAGGTTTCTACTTCAAGCCCAGTAGGTACCAGAGAGCTCACCATGCAACCAATGAGATTCTCCACTTTATCAAGTAAATCAACACTGCTGCCAATGGCTGGCCAGCCTTCCGCTCTCCAACCCAGTCCCATCTCACATTCTCCAGGAACACTGCTCTGACTGCTTAGCACAGTACTGTGGTCAGCACACTAACGGCCACCGTCCCACCCCACCCCCAACCCCCAACTCCACACAGCCGCAGAGCCCAGGCCCCGACTCTTACCTCTGACGGCAAGGCAAACGTGCAAGACTGTTGGAAGGGCCACGACCCGGAACTGAGGACCTGGATGCTGAAGTCCACTGGGAAGGGGACACACTGAATTACTCTCACAGATGTGAAATTCTATTGTTTACACACAGGCAATGGCCAACATTAAAGAAACTACATTGAAAGTCTTGCTTAAATATAAAATTAAGATTTTAGCATAAAGAGTTTCAACTTATCCAATTAAAATTAGTAAAAAGTGGAAGCCTAACATGGTGGTGCACACTTATGATCCCAGCATCAGACACAGGAGGACCACAAGTTCCAGGCTAGTGGGCTACACAGCAAATGCTCTCTATCAGAAACTCAAACTAAAGGTTGAAGAACAGGAAACTGCTTTCCTCTGGGGCAATAGTTTCCTACTTTACTGTCAATGCAGAGTTCCAGGCTGGTCTGCCTTGTTCAATTTCTTTCTTCCTTCCTTTTTTTTGGATATGAAGTTCAGCCTGCTCAGGCAGTGTGTTGACCAGGAATGGTTTAACAGCCCCAATAGAAGGATATGGAAAGCTCAGGAACAAACAACTACCTCCATCACAGCCTGTGTACCACTTACTACTGTGAAGACAGACAGACATGTATAACCCATGAATTAGGACAATTTCATCTTCACAGACAGCTTAGATGCCTACTAGCAAAACTGTTAAGCTTAATGATGATAGAAGTTCTGATAGGGGAAGAGTAAGATTCTCCAACTTTCATCAAAAACACAAGAGTAGAAAATAATCAGAAAGGTATCCAAACTAAGGTCAAAAGAACACAAGACAAAACAAGCCCACACATCAGCAAAGCCCAAGTCAGAACACGTGACTTGGCATCATCTGGTCCTGACAAAGGCTGGGAGTCAGGAGGAGAAGCCACTTGGGAGAAAACTTAGTCTTTGGAATGCCAACACCATCTACCACCCTCACTCCATATTCTCATCCGCAATGAAGAGCCCCGAAAAGTCCTTCTATGAGCACTCAATACTCACAGTCCAGGGGTTCTGAATTCGTTAGGTGCTTTTTGAACTGTTCATTCAGATCTTTGCTTACACCAATGTCTTGAAACATTCGTTGAAGTTTGGAGGTGTACTCAAAACCACAAGCTTGCTGAAATGAACCCAGGCAACTGTCTCATTAATTTGTACAGAAATACAAACATATAATACAATGCATATAAGGGAATTTTAGAGAAATCAGAGTACAATATATCTTTAGTTGTATGAAACTACTACTAGTAACACTTAGTCATATCTTATGGTATAAGTATATACTGATTAAAATTAGTATGTTATAAAAAGATCGTTAAAAACTGAACAATAAGTTTTCAATGTGCAAAAAGCACACTGCAGCATTTAAAGCGAAGTGTTCTACCGCTGCGGTAGATTACAACTAGGAAATGAAGGCGGGCGGTGGTGGCACACGCCTTTAATCCCAGCACTCGGGAGGCAGAGGCAGGTGGATCTCTGTGAGTTCGAGGCCAGCCTGGTCTCCCAAGAGAGTTCCAGGAAAAGCGCAAAGCTACACAGAGAAACCCTGTCTCGAAAAACTAAAAAAAAAAAAAACAACTAGGAAATGATCAGAACCAGCTGCAGTGATGCACGTCTCAAAGTACTCAAGAGGTAGAGGCAACAGGATCACACATTTGAGGCTAGCCTAGGCCGTCTCAAACACCCCTCAAACCACACCCTTCCAGGTCCCAAATAATGTTTGTCCCTTATCCTACAACCAAACTGACTCCTTCAGAATGTGTCTGAAGCTTAAACCTCTGGGCTGGAAGTGTTAGGAGATGGGCCTTTGTGAGTTCCTGCATGTAGGGCTCTTATCACGGGCTTGGTGCCTCTTTAAGAGGATGCTCCCCGTTGAGTACTCTGCCAAGTGCGGTGGTTGACTGTGAGCCAGGAGGACCCTCTTCAAGAACAACTAATACCCGGATCTTAGACTTCTTAGTCCCCAGAATGGAGACTTTATTTCTGTGCCTAAGTTACCTGGCCCATGGTATTTTGTTTTGACAGCTTGAGCTAAGAAAGCCACTAAGTGTCCACTCAAAGCCCACAAGGGCTCCACAGATCAGAAGGCCCCGAGCCGGGGTTGTGAAGGAAGGGAAGCATTGGTGTGGCTGGGAAGCAGGGCTCACACGCAAACTCCTCTGCCCGCTGCCAGCAGAGACTAGTAACCACACCACTAAGGCCTCAGGAAGTTGGTTCTCCAGGAAAAGAAGAGCACCTTCAACTTGGAGATCATGCTTGCTTCGGCATCGTCACTAGCACTGTTCTGATGCACCAATCTCTTGGCAAGCATCTTTGCATAGAACTTCTGAAACACATCTTTGTCCTCGATGTACTTGAAGACCACCATCTAGCAATGCCAGGGAGAGAGCACATTAGTGAAGTAAACTCACAGCTGACTATCTCTGGCTACCGCCAGGAGCCAAGGATTGCTTGGTTTTGGGTGGGCCTATGTACCAACCTGTACAGACAGCATAAATTCACCCCAGAATGTATATAAGTACTGCCAACCATTCCTTAAATCCCAGTTGGTCAAATTAGACTTAGCAAGAAGTAAAGTACTAGCTAGGGCTGGAGGGATGGCTCAGTGGCTTAGAGTACTTGCTGTTCTTACAGAGGACCTGAGATCCGTTCCCACCACATGGTGCCTCACAACCATCTGTAATTTCAGTTCTGGGGGATAGAACACCCTTCTGATCCCCTCAGACACCCGGCATACATGTGGTGCATATACATACACATATGTAGGCAAAATACTCATATGCATATAATAAAATACATCAATTTTTGACAAATTAAAACAAAAAAGGAAGCAAAGTTCCAACGCCAAAAGCAGCAACTCAATTTTAGGAGTAAAACCATAAAATTCAAAATCATTTGCACATTTCAGACCCCATGTAAACAGCCTTACAAGGGGCAGAGGGCAGAGGGCAAAGGGCTTGCCCAAGAAGCACCTTACCACTTGATTGAGGGTGTCTTCCAGTTCTGCTTCTTCCGGGTTCTTGGAACTGAAATGTCAAAGAGCAGTGTGTTTACAAACAGGCCAGCAGAGGTGCACACAGACCACTCTGGCACACTGGCAGGGCTACATGCGCTTTCAAGTATGGAGTGATGAGTTGTCAGACCAGCTGATGAGCAAGGGGAGGTCACTTTCCTTTCCTATGGCAATTACAGTCTCACACTATACCCAATCATGGAAATGAATATAAAACAGTCACAATATCTAAGATGAAAATCTACAGAAGTTAATTACATTATAAAGTTTTCCTTTAAGATAGTCCATTTAAATATCAGTGAATGAGCTTCATTCTTACAATTCCTTTCTACAATCTGTATACTTTTACTTTTAAAAATAAAAAAAGCACATAGTTTCTGTTTAATGGCCTAATAATTAAAGATAATGAAAAGGTACAAGCCATGGGTGAAGTGTGCTCTATCTGTGGTCATAGCTTTCAAACAACTGATTACTTTATTCTATGGCTATAATTAAGCAAAGGCGAACTAAGGGTAAGTTGGTTTTTAAAAATATTTGTAGAAGGATCCCGTGTAAAATGAACTGGTTTGCCTCAACCCTAGACAAAGAACTACAGACAACAAAGGAATGCACAGAGCAGGAGAAAGTCTTGCTCAAGAACAGAATACCAGTTGGTTATCTAATACCAAATGATGGGCCCTAAAATTATATACATACTCATTATACAGACTGAACAGGTTGTATCTATGTATTTAGGAACACACCACCACCACCACCACCACCAATAATAATTAAAGAAAAGAAGCCATGAATTTGAAATTTGGTGGGTAGGGGTGTAACATGGGAGGGGGTTTGGAGGAGGAAAAGGTAATTACATCATAATCTCAAAAAAACAAAACAATAGCCACAAAAAAACTCAACTCAAACATAAAATGGTCACCAAACAATCTCTAAAACAATGTTATGATTTGTTTTTGTTTTGAGATATCCCATGCTATCATCCAACTCACGGAATCCTCTTGCCTCAGCCTGAATGCTGGGATTATAGGTGTGCACCATCACATCCACTATGAAAAAGTGTTTAAGAGAGTTGGCTCAGCGAGCCTGGCCCCTCCTGCCTTGGCAGGTCAGGTAGCTTCTCTCTGCTCACTGCTCAATGCCAACTAGACTCTGCTCACCAACACACGCTTGTTAAAGGCACACCTGGAACGTCTCCACTCCGTTTTAATAGCCAGAACTAACTGGTTGTAGACTATTGTGGGCACACAACTGTTTGTCCTGTCACACAGACTGAAGGCCTCGTGGAGTAGCTCTGTATTTAAGTCACTTAATCACCTACAACGGCCCGAGAAGCAGCATCAAGTCTTAAGACACACCAAGGGTAAACTTTTTCCAAACCAGCAAGATGGCCAAGTGAAGGTGCTTGTCACCAAGCCTGATGACCTGAGTTTGGTGCCAGTATTTCACATGGCAGACGGAGAGAACTGATTGGGCAAAGTTGTCCTCTGACCTCCACAGACGCACCATGAAGCATAGCCCCAAAATAAATAAATAAATAAAACAATAAAACAACACAAAAATTAAAGCCCTGACTAGACTAATAATGTGACCAGAACAGATAGCAATGTAGCAGGCCAGCATGACACACACAGAAAGATAATCCAGTGCTCACGCTCCCACTGGCTTTGGGAGGATGGCTTTCCAGCAAAGCTTTAGAAGTAATTAATTTGTAAAAGTAGAGAGCAAGCGACCTTTACTCAGTGTTTGCCCACCATGTACCAAGCAGACAGCACAGCTCTCTAAGCACAGCGAGCTGAGTCAGGTGTGCTACTGCTGAACTACCGCCGCAGTCCGCGGATGCTGCATGGCCTGTATTTTGCACAATTATTCTCTGGTCACTGATGAAGGTGACTTGTTAACTTAACAAATTTGTGTATGTGTGTGTGCCTGATTGTCTGCATGAGCATTACATGCACACAGGAGCCTACGGAGGACAAAAGAGGGCATCACATTCCCTGGAACTCGTAAGTGTTTGTGAGCTGCCCAATGTGGATACTAAGAACTTAATTCAGGTCCTCTGCAAGAGCAGCAAGTCTCCTGAACAACTGAGCCATCTCTCTGGCCCTGATAGTGAGATTGACTGCCACTGTTCACACTGGCGTTTGTGGGTGTTCTCTTAGCCTTAGAGAGCTTTTAAAAAATGCATTGACACCAGAACCAGTAGTTTGGGGTCTGTGTCTCTTGCATAGCATTTGGTGATATAGCATGTGGGGCACTGAGGCAAACTTTCAACATTTTTGGACCAAAAGAAACTGTGATGGGTTGGGGATTTAGCTCAGTGGTAGAGCACTTGCCTAGCAAGCACAAGGCCCTGGGTTCGATCCTCAGCTCAAAAAAAAAAAAAAAGAAAGAAACTGTGACAGGGAGAGAAGCTGAGGGGACTAAGACATCCTGTACAAGTAATGGGAACACACCACAGAGGAGGAAGCCATCCTGACCATACCTCCTCCATCTCTAACCACAGGTAAGAAGATCAGGAAAGTGTCAGGGAAGCTATAAGGTGATTGAAAAGGAAGAATGCACAGCACCAACACATGACCAGATGAAAACCAAACTTTAGAGTACACAGATGGCTGGACACGGTGGTACACTCTGTAACTACAGTATGTGGCAGGCTGTGCACAGGAGGACTGGCGGGAGTGTTGAGGCTGGCCTGTGCTACGCAGCAGCTCTGTCAAAAGCAAAGTGTGTAGAGCAACACAGGAGCCAGACCGCAGTATTCCGTCTTCTGCTGTTCGGAGAGCCAGTGGGGCTGACGCAGGTTTCAACAGCTGTGTGCGTTACTGGCAGGTAAATGTAACGCACACACTGATTCCTTGTATAAAGACTGAGGTTTAAATCAGGGTACTAGGAAAAACACAAAACCAAGTCAGTACCTTTTCTTCAACAAGGAGTCACAGTACCGAGCGAGCAGCTCAGGGGATTTACTGGAGGACTGGGCCATTTTGGTAACTGCATTGTTGTTTATGAAGCGACCGCAAGCCTGTGTTATAGAAAAGACAGTTAGAGAAAAGGTGTCCTGTTCATACATACCGATTAGGCAGCAGAGTGACATGCTTACCTTATCAAGTGCAGCCACGAAGCCAGCGTCATTGTTGAATGCTGACATCACCAGGGCATTGTATTTTTTATGAACATCCAGAACTGTCTGCACGTACATCTTGGGGTCCTTAGGTGGAGGGAAAACCAGAAACAAACAGGAATTAAAGTACATATTCTTGGGCAGCTGTAAGACATTCTACAGGTTTAATTACATCTTCAAAGAAGTTAATATGATCAGAATTACCTTTGGTTCCACCAATGAAGCACACAGGACATTGTGTTTAAGTGTAAAACAAAATAATTCTCCAGATTAAAAATTAAATACCTTTTAAAAAAAAACTGGCAGAGATCATGGAAATCTTTTCTTTTTCAAAATGACAGCAGGTCTGAACACAGGTAGGGGATGCACAATGGCAACTGTGTGGCCAAGGCCAGGGACAAGCACTGGGAACTTCAGGGAGGGCAACAGGAACTCTTCAGACAAAAGAATACAGTGGAGGATTAGTCCCTGGGGAGAGCACGCTGCATGCTGCAGGAGACAGGCAGCGCTGGTGGAATATAACGGAGATGATGGATGGATGGAGGAACTACACAGTATCAAGTGGTTTTCAGCAGTCACTGTGCCAGCCAACGACCCATAACATGAGGCGGGTACCGTCTTCAGTGTCTGTTTTAGATGATTAAGCTAAGTTACACTTCTTACTAAAGTAAGGGGCAGCAGAGCCAGGCAAGGACTCAGTCAGGTAGGTGACTCGAGTCTGACGTGTTCTCTTCAGCTTTCAGAATGGAAAAGGTCCAGCTGATGAACATATGGCAGAAAGGCTCTTGACTAGCCCTTCGTAACTCGGGAGCTATAGGAGCACAGAAGGGAGATATTCTGGCAGTGCCTCTAAACTCCTGATGTGTGATTTCACTGTGGATGCTTCTGAGACAGCATTTCTCTATGCAGCCCAGGCTGGAGTTACAGGTGTACCACTGTGTCCAGACCCGTTCCTGACACACTATCTTGCACGATTCAGGAAATGAGAAAACAGAAACCCTTGAATACTAATAGCTTTGCATTTTTGGTAAAATTTGTTTTAAATTAATAATGGGTAAAAACAGAACCCTATTATGCAATTATTCTCTACAGGTTGCAGGTGTGTATGTTTAAAAATATAATAAATGCAAAATTATCATGAAAAAATATAGTGATGATATAATTTCCCTGGGATGGAAAGATGGTCTTTACCTGAGCTAATCAGATAATCTGGCCCCTGTCTCATGACAACTATTCCTGTATGTTGCACAGACGGCACAATTCTAAAGAAAGCATCCCAGAGCACCTACAAGTTAAGCATGCACACACCTTACTTCATATGGGTTTTCTTTTTTAAGCAATGCATTTTTTCCTTTGCCTGATTCAATTTTGTTTGTCATTAGAGCCAATATTATTTTTACAAAAAGCAGGTTTTACACTACTTTCTGATTTCACATTAAATTATTATACAACATTCATATATTCTTCCTTACAATTTCCAGTCACTGGTTTTACAAAGAACTCTAGCCTACAGTGAGTATCCAACCACAGGAAAACGCAGTAACGACTACTGGTCCGCTTAGATCCCACATGGAGGTTAGCATCCTTGCAAAGAACCAACTGAATCTCAAAACTGCCAATTTAAAGACTCAAGATTGCTTATAAAACCTGCTACTTTGGGGACTACTGTGGTGTATTTTGTTTGTGGTCTAACAAATAAAGCTTGCCTGAAGATCAGAGGGCAAAACCAGCCACTAGTTAGCCATAGAGGGCAGGCAGTGGTTGGCACATGCCTTTAATCCCAGCACTAGGGAGACTGAGACAGGAAGTGATATGGCTCAATGGAGAAAGGACTATAAGGCCGGAGGAGACAGGAGCTCAGTCCCTTTCGGTTGAGGATTTTGTAGAGGTAAGAACTAGTGGCTGGTTGGTCTGCTTCTCTGATCTTTCAGCTTTTACCCTGATATCTGACTCCCAGTTTTTATTAATAGGACCAATTAAGATTCATGCTACAGACTACCAGTCATAGAATTCATACACAGTATATTATGTCTATAAACATTCTAGAACTTAGAGAATGACTGAAGCTTAGCAGTGGAGGGGTGATAAACTCATTTATTGAGATGGCAGGTGATGAGCCTGCTGAGTCCTTCCCACATGCTCTCACCTCTCCCTGTGCTGACTTCTGCCTTCACCTCCCAACAGCAGCTCTCCTGCTGTGTCTTGACAGATTGACTTTAGGCATCAGTACTGACTCCACATTTACTCTTCGGTGATAGGAGAATTAGAACCCTTTCTTTGGCTTTTTCCACTTCTTAAATTTTTCCCTCAGAATCAGGATTTGGAAACAAAATTTTCAGTAAAATGCCCAAAAGAAATTCCCATATAGAGATGCAAAGCTTTGCAAAGAATAAAGCAGCCTACAGACTGATTCTAGATTCTTCATAATAGAGAAGACCTAGCAGAGTATGGCTGAGGTGGTGGAACTGACAGGAACCCAAAGAATAATGTGTGCCAAGAGAGCAAGCCCTGGAAAAGTGGCTTTAAGAATTTCATTATTACTCTGTGGATGCAGGACATGCTTGAATATGGAGGAGGGCTGCCACAGCATTAGTGTGGAGCAAGATGACAACTCTTGGGGTCAGTTCTTTCCTTCCACTGTGGGTCCTAGGGATCAAACTCAGGTCGTCAGGGATTGGCCTCCTTCCCATCAAGCTATCGAATCAGCCCTGGTGTTTTGTTTTGTTTTGTTTTTTGTTTTTTTGAGGCAGGGTCTCTCATACTTCAGGCTAGTCTCCTATGTACTCTACAGCCAAGGGTGGCCTTGGGTTTGATCTTCCTGCCTCTGCCTCCTGAGTGGTAGAGTTACAGGTATGCAGCACCATGCCTGGCTTTGAGGAAAAATTTTAGGTTTAAAACAAAATGAACATAATAGTGTATAAGTCTGTTCACATCCATAACAGTACACAAGAGGTTTCTTTTCCATATAAAAAAACGCCTCTCGGTTCCCAAGGGATCTTATTCAATGCCCATGATTCTAAAAGCTGTTATGACATCCATGACTGACACATCTAACATCTAAAGTCACCACCAACCTTGCACAACCTGCCATTCAGAGGCCATGTAATTCTATACTTCCTAAGCTAAAAATGATTACACACACACACACACACACACACACACACACACACACACACACACGTCACTGTCATTTCATCTTAGTTGTTTCAACAAAGCCTATTACTATTCTTACAGCCACTCTTACTAATTTCAATCACTTTCTACATGAAGCAATGTTCTGAGTAAAAAACTGGTCTTGTCAAGTGCATGGTTATTAGTAATAATACCCTTAGCAGCTTTCCTTGTGCCCTTAGGGCAGAGGTGACATATTTACATGCTCAGCCCCCTCTCCCTTTCCAGACTCTCCTCCAGTCCTCTGCCTTATGTCTTAGACTGTGTTTGTTTACAATCACTGAAGGGCTGTCTGGGATCTCTTTGCCTGAGTGGAAAGTGACTGAGAAGACAATCAGCAGTGACCCTGGCCTCTACACACATCTGTGCACACACGTGTAAATATCCCCAGTTCAAATGCACACACACAAGTTGGACCAACACTGGTCTTCAAAAAGGCCCGAGTCAGGCACTGGGACATATACCATAGCGGGATGACCTGGGAGGCTGAGACAAGAGAAGGTGGCATAGTAAGACTCAAGATGCCACATCTGAGAATCAGCTGTGATACTAAATACATGCAATTCCTAGTGACCCAGTACTATTCAAGAGTCAAGAGGTAAACTGGGATTCTATAGGTTTTTAAAGAAACATCTCTTATTCTTCCTATGTATCAATTTGTATTCCCCCTCTAAACAATTCTTTCAACCTAAGCCTAGAGTCACTTTTTTTTTAATTAAATTTATTTATTTATTATGTATACAGTGAGTGTTCAGCCTGCAGGCCAGAAGAGGGCACCAAATCTCATTGTAGATGGTTGTGAGCCACCATGTGGGTGCTGGGAATTGAACTCAGGACCTCTGGAAGAACAGCCAGTGCTCTTGAGAGCCAACTGTGACACTTGTTCCTCTGTCAGGAAGCAGTTAACCAAATACTACAGGGACACATGGATCCCTCCTCAACACTGACCTTACCCCTGGATAATTTGTCTCTGGGGAGTTAGGGGAAAGAAAGTTTGCTCCCAGAAAGAAGCAAACACATCATACAAGCATCTGGGGGCAAAAAAAAAGTGTGACCCTTCTCCAAAAGCACCTGGCCTTTTGAGTAACTTTATCTCCATAGAAATCATCCATCTCAACATAAAGCCGTAAAGTTTCAGAAACACACACCCTGACCACAAACCATCAACTGCAGAGAAAGGGGCAATTTAACCCAAAATTTCCTTTCCTTATCAGCCACCAAACCACCCCATCCCATGAGTGTTCAGGAACGAACACACACACACACACACACACACACACACACACACACACACACACACACACACACTTTTTGAGACAGGGTCTACACAGCCCTGGTTGTCTTAGAACTCACTATGCAGGCCAGGCTAGCCTTGAACTCACAGAAATCCACCTACCTCTGCCTCTTGGGTGCTGTGATTAAAGGTATGTGCTACCATACCTAGCTATAGAATTAATTTTAATATTAACTAATTGGGAAAGAAAAGGGAAATAAACATGAGGCCCCACACACTACTTAGCACAAATTTATATTTTCTTAATGGACTTTTTTTTTCTCGACAACAAGCAGAAATAAGATTGCGTGTGGCTTACAGTCTAAAACAGAGACAAACATCAGCGATTTAAGATGCGCTACCTATTCTCATTATTGCAACCTCTCTTGCTCCTTTTTGCTCCAAACATTTATGTCTGGCCCATGAAAGAGCCAGTTCTAAGTTTCAGACATAATGAACAACTTCTGGGTTTGTATGTTAAGGTAGGGTCTTATTCTATAACCTAGACTGGTCTAGAACTCACCAGGTAGCCCAAGATTGCCTTGAATTCATGGCCCATCCGACCAAGGATAGGCAGCAAGGACCAAGTCCAGTGACAGGTTTCTAACTGGCCTTAAACCAGCCGGGGCCCACTTTAGTACTGTCGGTGCACAGCACGGTTTGCATGGGAATTGAGTTTGATGTGGCATAAAGACTTCCACAACAGGTTTGCTTAAGGAGGATTAAAGTTGTCTTTTTATTGGAAAAAAAAAAATGAGTATCCTGGATATAAAATGACAGCTTGGTCAAGCTAGATTAAAAAATTATTGTATATTTTTTCTCTTTTTTTGTTCCATGACAAGTATCTTTGTTCTGCGCTTACAGACCTATCATTCACAAACTTAGGATAAGGGATGGCTTAGCGGCTAAAAATGTGTATGCTTTTGCAGAGGACCACAAACATTCAGGCAGAAACACTCATCATATACACTAAAACAAGACAACAAGGAAAAAGTATTTCCTTTTTCAACGAGATTATCAATACTTAAAAAGGTGCTGGAGAGGGCTGGATGTGGTTGTGCAAGCCATTAATCTCAGCACTCAGGAGGCAGAAACAAAGAGGCAGGCGGATCTCTGTAAATTCAAGGCCAGCATGGGGATACATAATGAAATTCTGTCCTTTAAAAAAAAAAAAAGATGCTAGAATAATTTAAGGATTTTGTGAACTTCATCCTTTCAAAAGACCAAAACAGGTTCTCTGAGCATGTCAGTAAAATCTTAACTCTCTGTAATTACCAACAAAGATGCACTGCATACACCTGCAGTTGGCATGTGAAAATAATGGGCTCGTTGGGGATTTAGCTCAGTGGTAGAGCACTTGCCTAGCAAGCGCAAGGCCCTGGGTTCGGTCCTCAGCTCTGGGAAAAGAAAAAAAAAAGAAAAGAATGGGCTCAACTGCTTTCAGCCAGGCACTACTTACATTTAAAGCAGCTTCTCCGCACTTCTCAATTGCTGCAAGACCCTGATTATGAATATGTGTTTCTAGGAGTTTTTTCAATTCTCCTAGGCCATCCTGAATTCTAGATACAAGATTATACATGCGGCCCAAATCTGAAAGAAAAAAGGAGCCAATTTTATGCATGGAAACCAACTGTGCATACCTATTCTGCTCTCTATATACTTACATCAAGTGAAAGATACTGTGAAACAAGAAACCATCTAGTTCTGGTGTGTTTTGTTAAAATCAATAATGGAGTCAGATTATTAGAAGTTTATTTCTTCTTTACCATGAGAATCCACTAATGTAACAATAGAGAAAAAGTACTCAAATTTTGCCTTCTAAAATCCTAATGAGATACTATTTATGTCCCAAAAGGTACTAAAATATTTGTTTGAAAAACAAATAAACAATATAGATACCCACTTCAACCATAAGTCATGGAGGGATCCCCAAACTATTCACGTCATATATGTATTCAATCTATGATGGTTAAAGATGGAAAATCCTAAATCCCAACAGCAATGTGACTGAACCACTAACAGTTCCCACTAGCACAGAGGAGCAATTAAGGGAAGAGAAAACAAAACAAAAACATCTTTTCACCTTTTTAAAGAATACTCAAAAGAAAAAAAAAAAAAATCTGCCCACCATTGCCAACAAAAGTATATGGAGCAAATTATACTCACCTTCATTCTTGTCAGCATCCAACAAATTCTGAAACTCTGTGTGGAAAATTTCCAAGTGTTTTTCGATGAGGACCTGCTCACATTTCCGTGCTAGTTCGTCTTGTGTGCTCTCATGGAGGTAAACCTGCACTCTCCGCTGCTCCTCAAGCAAACGAGCCTCAGCCTGCAGAGAATTCAATCAAACCATGCATGGTTTGATTCACTTTTAAAGAACTATTACGTGAATAATGGCAAATTTGATTCACAAATCTGCTCTAGTAAAGTATGATGAAGACAAGGGAAAGGACTTCAGACTGGAGGGTGACTGACAACCAACCACATCAAGCCTCTGGTGTGCTCTACTCTCTCTGCAACACAGGCGCTAACCCTTTAAGTGCCCTAAGAACATAATTATAATTAACAGTTCAAATGTCTTCATATCATTTTTCTTTGGGTAAATGGTATTTCATATTTTGGAGGGAATGCCCCACATCCCTGTGACCATGAGAGAAAGCTACAGGTCCTTTCCAGTATGTGGACACTGAATTAAGAAACACTACTTTGGTCTGAAAGCATTTGAAATAAAGGGTCACACCAATATAATCCTAGAAATGACCACTCAGAAATAATAATCAGCAATGAGAAAAAAAGAAAAAAGAATTAATGGACAAATAAACACTGTGGCCTTCTCTTCCAATCACTGAACACGAACCTAAAAGCCCACTCGGCCACTTGGGAATCTCAATGCCTTGGATTTCTCTCCAAGAAGAGAGGCTAACAGGCAATATAACACAACAGAAACCACGTAAAAGACAGTATATTCTAGAATCTGTCACCAGAAACGTGATACAGAAGTCACTGAGGATGTGCTATATTATCAGAGTAAGCAAGAAATTTCAATGATAGTAGTGAATTATTCACGTGATCTGAATAAAAAAGGACAAAAGCTGTATTTTACTCTCCAGAGACCTCTCAGATTTGGTATAACTGTGGATAAATCTGGAAAATTACCATTGGAACTGAATAAACATTCAATACTGAGAAAACAACTGACTAGGCAAAGCTTGGACCATCAAATGGGTAGTTATTAAACTACAGGAAGCAGTTAGAGCCACAACACACACTTACACACACTTGACAGAAAGTTAAACATGCAAAGTAAACTTGAACACAGTTAACTGCATATGCATCACCCAGCCTTAACACAGAATGACCTCTATCCAACCAGTAAGTCTATCCAAAAAGCCAGAACGAGGGAAAAGATAAGTCACAAAGAAACATGAAAGGTTTGAAGCTAGAAAATTTTAATTCTTCTTCTTCTTTTTTTTTTTTTTTTTGTTTTTGTTTTTCAAGACAGGGTTTCTCTGTGTAGTTTTGGGGGCCTCCTGAGTGCTGGCTGGGATCAAAGGCATGCGCCACCACAGTCCGGCTAATTCTTAATTAAAATTCAAAATATGCTAAAAATAATTTACAGTACACTTGATAAATATTATCCGCTAAAATCCACTAAATCATTACTGCTTCAATTCAAACAAAAGAGCCACCCCAGCCCCAAAGTCCACAGCAGCACTCTAGTCTGTAAGTGTCCCTGGCTTGGGGTCTGTCACTGTGTATTTCAGTCTTTAATTTGTACTTTTGTTTCTTGGACTACAAATTTCTTCTAGAACAGAGATTCCAAGTTCAGGCTCTGCTGCTGAGTTCCAGGCTTTCATTCTATCTGACACTGAAGAGCAGAAGTGATCTACTTAAGTACCACTCTTCCTGTTTTATGTTGTGCCCGGTTCTTGGAAGAACACAGGTCACCCAATCAGAAGGCTAGGCTTTGATGTCCTTGTGGATTCTCTCTGGGGACACTGACTATGGTGGCAGGTGATAGAGCCTCCTGCAGGGGCCAAGTGGCAGGAAACAGGAAGCAGGTCCCTAACTGGAGACTAATTTGTGGCAGCAACAGGCATTTTTACTGTCACCCACCTCATGTACTGATCATGGAACACCACGATCATATTCAAATGACTAAGTACCCTAGAGTTTCTGGAAAATGACGGTGATCAATTCCATTAGAAGCAATTCTAAGGAAAAACAAAGGGGCAGAAAACGCATAACCGAAAGGTTGGTGAGCAAATTAATGAAATAAGTTGTTTTATGTGAAAGAATGTTTCAGCTACATGTATGTATGTAGACTATGTACCCACAGAGGCCAGAAGAGGTTGCTGGAATCCTCAGAACTGTGGTTACAGATGGCCAAGAGCGACCATGTGGGTGCTAGAAACCAAACCCAGGTCCTCTGCAAGAGCAACACCTACTCTTTTAACTGCTGAGCAATCTCTCCAGCCCATATTATTTTTAAATAATAAAAATACTAGGAATTTAGAATATTCAAACAAGTTCATTTTTTTTTTAAAAATAGGACAGATCAGTCTCAATCACATGAGATAGATTTTAAAGTGTTAATACGGCTTATAGCTGGTTTAGCCATTAAAGCCATCATCCTTGGATGGACCAGCAATTATCAAATGTTTGCACTAAAATACTCCTGACGACAGCAAAGTGAACAGAGACCCCTGGGGACTGTGAACACCTAGCCCAAATAGGCTGTTGAAAGCAGGGTATTTCTGACAGCTAATCTTTACCTCAGTATTATTCTCCTGACATGTATTCTACCTGATTGTTTTAATATAAATGTAATTTCTCCTCAAGTTACTGAAGCTGCCAACCTTTATCTAGTGGCTCCCGACCTGCCCAGGCACACGCTGGAGACTCTGAGGTACATGTGTAAGGCCAGAGCCCACCATCGGGTTTGCTCTGCCACACTTTTCTAGAGACCCTTTCAGTACAGACAGCTAGTACATACATACAGTTTCAAACCTCCTCACCTTATTTTAAAAGTAAAGCTTGCCAAGTCCCCAATATTGCCTACTACTATTATTCCTGTTTCACAGGTGAGGAAACTAAGGAACAGAATGGGCAAGATCACCCTTGAACCTTTAGAATCAGTGGCCCAGTTCGAGACACAAGGATCTAAGATTTCCGCTGTATGAGATAAAGTATTCATGTGGCTAAATTTATACACTGTTTGTTTTTAGAGTCTAAACTATGGATTTCCAGAACAAGA